>CAJHNH020002141.1:0-123583 GCA_905116865.2 Candidula unifasciata
TAGTGAAAATAATGTGAACTTAGACACAGTGATGCAGTGCATGGGACAGACATTCACTATTCAAAATGAGTACGCATTAATTTTTTGCAGAGGTAACGAGTGCCATTTAATGCTTTCCGAATTTCGCCTGCTCCACCAACTGTAAACATACTAACTGAATACTTGGAATCTGTGTCCTTTTTTTTCCCACATGCCGAGAGGAATCGCCTCTCCGGTTCCCCCTCACTACCCTAAAAAAAAAAAAAAAAAACTGTATGTTTGTTACGTGACAGTTATTTTTAAACAATGACATTATCGTGTCCCATGTCAGCAATTTCTACAGAACGCTTACTGGGTAATATATTTTTAAAGTCTAGTAGGAATTTGGAAACTAATTATAGTAGCAATAGTGTAACGGTGCACTGAATTTACAAATATGACGAACACACGAATGATAACTAATGGGCCTGCCAGCAATAATGTCAAGATTGTTGCCAGAGCGTTGACAATGTCCTTTTATAATTGTAGCTTTTACTTAGGTAGTGATTTTTATATTGTCTAATTCCACCCCCCCCCCCCCACCTCCAGCCCCTACCCCTCAGAGACAAAGATTAGTCTAATTATGATGTTAAGTCAACACGGTTAACGATAAAGTCAAATTACACATTTCTGTTTCTGTCACAAACGGTCATGTATGTTATCCATGTGGCCCACAGATATGACATAATAGGACCATTTTAAATTTTTCTCTGTTTTTATCTTAGGTCCGACATCGTTTAGTTGTTTAACTGTGTGTATCCGAGTTGTGATATGTGCGTTTTGTAGCCGATGCACTAGACAGCTGTGCTAGGCACTATGAGGTGTCATACAATAAGTGTTCATTCTCGTTAAAATGTGCAATAAAATGCATATATACATGGCATATACAAAAGATGTTTCTAGATGTTGTTGGTGGTCATCAGGGGATGTAAGCACATTCAGTAGGTACAGTACAGACGTCAACAAGGGAAACGATACAAATCCATGTCTTGATATAGATCAACTGCTTAGATAACGTATGTGATTAGGGAATCAGCCATTCTATATTCATCGATTCGTTGGAGTGAGACCGCCAGTAGCAGGTTTTCACGTCTACTGGGAATCCAAAAAAAGACACTGTGTTTGATGTACGCCCACTGCAGTTTGATGGATAACATCATAAACATATTTATTGCGTCTATCGATAACATGTGTGCGAGAATTATCGTTTACATTCCTTACATGACTCCAGGATTTTGGATACACTTTTTGGCAGGTATACGTAGATGTACCTAATATAATTTGTAACACGGAAAGTACCTTACTTGGGAAACGCTGCGCTTATTGTTGTCTAGGAAAATAATTATGGTTGACCACTCTTTGATTTTCAAATGACATTCATATTATCTATCGCCTGTAAAACTGTCCATGTATAATGGTGCACGTTTTATGTGCGTGCGTCTGTCTTAGAGAGAACATACAACCAAATATATTATACAGTATGTTTCTGATTCCGAATCCCTTTGAGAACAAAATTAAAAGGTCGACCACTTTCACTGCTAACAGTCTTCACCCATATCTGTGGTCTGGGTTATTTGCGTCACTTTCGTGACTAACTTTCTGTTATTTGCGATGTCTCTGGGCTGAATGCTTTCTTCCCAGTCAGACCGCTTGTCTTTCCCCCTTTTGTAAGCTGTGCATTTCTTTCTTTTTCTTACTTGGTGTTTCCTCTTGGTTTCATCTCCCTCTGATTTTGCCAAGCGTCTTTTGTAGGAGAGCGATCTTTTCTACACAACGTTCTTTGGACCACATTTCATAGTTTTAAAATCGTGAGCATTTAACTTTGCCAAAAAGTAATGAACAGTTTTTTTGATTTTCGATAGTACCGAAATGTGACAATATTCCGAGTGTGACCATGGCGGTCTTATAGTTGTCTTCCTGCACAAAGAACGGGTTAGTCATATTTTTATGTGTATGAAATGTTAGGTGGAGCCCCAAAGCGGTTCTTTTCGACATTTGTTAGTGTGTGATCCGGTTGTGTCGGTCCGGGTTGGCAGCTAGGCTCCGGTGTACGTAAATACCATATACCCGGAGCACCCAGCTCACCCTTTGAGATCTGAATGTTCGGCGATGAGAATTGATGTGGCATGTTGGGCAACGAAGTCAAGTGCTCTCTGTGGAATTTGGATGCGGTATTGAACTTGTAATGACCCTGCTTTGCATGGTCTCCACGAGTACATTGTGGCCAGCTCAAAGTCCGTGCTACAAGTGACAGCACGAGATAATTGGGTCTAGTCGAGGAAGCGAGGGGAAGCCCGAGCTGGACTCGTGGTCAGTGGATCATGAGAAGTCAGAGTAGACGGTTATAGAAACAGAGATGCAGTTCCAATGTCGTGCGGATGACGAGTAATTGAGTATGTCGTGAGCGAGAGAAGTAGATATAATTGTGGGAACTTGAGGAACATATGTGAATGAATAAACTGACAGAATGTACCAAGAAGCTGAGCCGCGTTTGTGTTGTCAACCCTAGACGTTAAAGTCGGTGTAAACCAAGGTTCTTTCCAAGCCGAACCCAGAATCATTACAAGTGGGGTGCTTGTCCAAAGGAAATTCGAAACCATGCGGACCTCAATCATATGAAAACAATTGTTCTTCCAAGGTAAGATAAACATGCGGAAAACAGTGTACATCGTCTTCACCCGAGCGAAGCCTTTAATTAATACAGCAAGCGCCGACAGGTCAGCTGCCGACCAATGAAAAACGGTGTGTCATCTACGCCCTGCCACACACCGGGTCACTCAGTTTCATGTTTACCGAAGGTACATATCATAAATATTTTAAATCTGTTTGTGAATTAAATCAGGTTTGTGACAATTATTGTTTCGCGGAAACTAGCGGACTATGAACTAATTGTATTTACAGTTACGATCAGTTTTCTTACTACGGTGACATTTTTTGCATCGATTGTGCGTTTATCAGAATGGCATCTAAAAGGTTGGTAAAAAGTAAGAACACTTTGTCGCAAGTAGCTTCAGCGACAACAATGAAAGATACATCGATAAGTAACCAGAAGATCAAGATGTGCATTTTTTGTAATCACCATCACAGTTCTTCAACTATCTGTGACAAGAGTCCTAAATATAAAGATTATCTAACTGATTTGGTCAATAAAAAGTGGCAAAATAAACAAAATAATAATCCTAAAAAGTGTCACTTTTGTTTGGCATTAGGCCATGTGGTAAAACAGTGCGTAGGCAAACAAATGCTAAGAGACAAGAAGAGATCCTGGTATGCAAAAACTAAGCAAGAAAGAATGGATTCAGAAGCTCTTACGTCACCTACTCTAGATTGTGCAGTATGCGACTGGAGGAAAAAACAGGGAAAAACAACAGAGTCACATACAATTTGGATAGGAACATACCAAATAATATGTCCAGGAACTAAAAAGATAAAGAACGAAATCATCATTGCAGAATTAGAATCCAGCAAAAGCAATATGAGCAAGAAAAGTGAATCCAAAAAGACAACAGCCACTGAAACAGAGAAAAAGTCAAACTCAGAAACAATGAAAATTAATCAAGCAAAGGATATCACTGTTCCAACAATTACATCAGTCGAGACAAAAGCAACTCAGTGTATGAAAAAGACAGATTGTGAAATAATAGATAGGCAAACTGTGGATAAAGAATTTTCATTCTTAAAGGACAATAAAGACATACCTTATGATCAATTCCACATAGCAACAAATAAAAAATATTATGAAAAGTCAACTAAATGTTTGATAAACAACAAACCAGCACAAATGCAATTAAATAAAAAATCAAATATCACTTTGGTACGTGAAAATTTTTTAGAAAGATCAGATTATAGTGGAGAAATGATTTACAGTTTTGACAAAGAAGGTGAATGGATACGATTACATACAGCTTATATTTATTTGAAGTCGCCCTATATATCAAAACCATTGAAAGTACTGGTAACGAACGATATCGGAATAGATCTGATTCTGGGATACAAAGACTTCAACATTAGAGACTGTTCTGATGAAGATATAAGAGTCTGGGAACAAAGTCATCTTCATCAACAAAAATAAGAACAGCTGATTCAAGGAAAATTACCATCTTTATTTATGAACTGAAGTATCACTATTTACTAACTTGAAACCATACAGCCCATCATCCTGAACATCAACATCAATCTAACATATCACCATGCATGAAGTTCAAAATTATTATCAGTCATGAAGCTACATAGAACCACCTTCAACCAAACAATCAGGAGTAAACCAGACCAATCATCAAGAATTGACATTTTACCATTCTTCACCTTCAAGATTGTCTTATTTCAACCAAAATCAGAAATCACCAACCTGTACTGTACAGTGAATGAACAGAACCATATCAGCCACTCAATTATTCAAATTTGAAAATCACTATTGAGGAACAAGAAATTATTTTCTCCAGATACCTCAAAATCGACCATTGAAACATTTCAAAATCATCAAATTCTAAGAGACACTTCAAGAGCATCTATACAATATCAAGATCGTCGAATACCAAACGTATCATAAAATAAAGAATGCGAGAATAATGAAGCATTCCTACAGTTTAAGCGAAGACAACAGACAACCGAAATGTCAATATTTCTAGTGTTCACACAAGTATTTATTGTGAAAGTTAAATCAAGTTAATTATCTAAAGTGTTTGTGTAAATAAATATTAAATTAATGATGAAGTATTTTAAAAAAGTGCATAAACACCTGATTTCATTTATAAAAACAGTCACATACTGTGTGTATTGAACACCTTCCGTTTAATTCCATTATTAATTTTATAGGTGGCATATCAGTGTATACAGTCACTGAACACTGATAACAGCATTGCGTTAACTCTTAAAATTAGAGTATACTTTTAGTCAGTATATCTCAAAGATTATCAGTTCAAGCCTACTATGAGAGACCCCAGAGCAGAACAGACTGTCAAGCAAACCAAGGAATGAGAACCTTGAAAGCAAGCGCCAGAGTACAAGCAACACACACACAGCCTGCAGGGATGGATCAAGATCAAGGATAGTTAATGAAATGAATGGGAATGAAAGAGAATAAAACAGGTATGAATGATGAATGAAAGATTTGTGGGTAGTATTTTAATAGTGTACATGTATTTTACTTAGGTTAGTAGTTCTTTAGGATTATTTTAGGATTCATGTAATGACAGTAGTTCAAAAGTTTAAAAAAAAAAAAATTATTTCCCCAGGAACAGCACAAAAGAATTAGATCAAGATTTAGCGATAGATCATATAGAAATTTTTTTCCACAGAGTGACTTAGATAAAAAATTCAATTTGAAATGTTTTAGCATAGGTGTGCAGAACAGGGACATGGTAAATTGGTCCACGACACCGAAGATTATAAACTGCTATAGTTATACTGATGCTGAATAGACATACTGATGGATGGTAAAGAAAGAGTGCACACATCAAAGCACAAGCATAGTAGAGGAGTTGAACTCATCTGTGTCCATCTAAAGGGGGAAAGGTGTCTGAGATTCCTTGGGGTTAACTACCCTGTTAAAGGTGTGTTGCACACACCTTGTTGCACGCACCGTGTTGCACTCACCATAATGTACCGTCGAAAACACCAAGACGTTTAACATGGCCACAATGCCTCAGATATCGGGATAGGATGCTGAATGGTCGACGCTCAAACCGTTGTCAAAATCATTGGAAATCTGTTTGCTGTAACATTTCCATTGATTGGATCATGTTCTAGGAATTATGAAACCGTTGTCGTAGCCCCGCATCCTCTCCCGTCGACCCCCAAAAATATATAACCAAAGGGAAATAATAACACAGTGAAAAACCAGTACGATAGATTCTTTTATTAAAGTGTAACATTAAGCGACCATATAAGTACATCTGCAAACCAGTTCTCATAAAATAACAACATTACTAATGCAGCTTATTGACTTCTTGTAATAATTATATGTTCTAGCAATATACTAGAAGCAATGGCAATACAATGGAAATATAGCACAGCCTTTTCTTTTCATAAACGGGGCAAAGTCTTTACTTTACAGTACCGATGTCTATTCTAAAACATAAAAATTCCCTCCGTTAAATAACGTTTTTGGCAGGCATATTAAAGCGCCTAGTATTAGAAGCATATTGAATGCTGTACCCCGAATTAGACTTTCTCCCTCGCTACTGACCTTATGTTGCCACTCTCTGGACAACAGGTCTTTAGTATGAGGATTTGGAACCCATCGGCTAGTGCAGTCGCCACGAAATGTACAAGTTAACTTTTATTTTCACCGTATATTTGATTCCCTCTCAAAGCCTATGTCATGGGGCGTTTGTAGTCGTGTCCGTTTACATCCTTCTGCCTGTTGAACAGTTAATCACTGCTAATAGAAATGTCAGGAGGTCAAATAGCTCAGGTGTCTTCTTTTTTGGCCTTTCACGTTCCTATTATCCTCAAATTTTTCAGTTGTCAACTTTATTTCTGTCTCACTAATTGATACAGTCCTGCCAGTTGCCTTCTTGCAATCAGTTCTCTTGTCACATATTTAATGTCAGCTGCCAATCACTTGATTATATGACATGTGTGGTGTAGGCAGGGGGTCTAGGGGCTTTAGTGTTTACGGAAGCATGGCTAATCCTGTCGCCACGGACTGTGCAGGTGCAATTTTTGTGTTGGCACCGTCAAGAAAAGGGAGTCGCCGTGGCCGAGCGGCTAGACGCTCGCAGCGGATCGGAAGGTCGTGGGTTCGCTCCCTGACAGAGCCCGACTCTTTTCAAAAATCACCTTGGCTCCCCGGTCGACCAAGCCTTGAGTGGGTACCGGGTGCAGTCCCGGGAAAGTAAAGGCGGTCGGCGTGGTGCTGACCACATTACCCATCTTTTGCCGTTCGTCTATAAAAATATAGGTCTAGCCCTATATGCCATGTACGCCTAAAGGCGTGGAAAAGGGTCCTTTACCTTACTTTTTTTTACCGTAAAGAAAAATCTCCATGCTGCAAACAATGTCTCATCTGAAACTGAACGGATGAAACAACCACATTCTTAATTGTGAAGATTATTTAATATAGTCAGAATATAATTAAGCTATACTATTTTATAAACTGGTGGTCATCGATTGTAAATGCATTGGTTTCCTCTAGAACCAAATGCAAGAAATGTCATGCTAATATAAACTGGTATATACACCTCAAAATGTACGATAACGTTAGTATATCCATTTCTGCAATAATGCAACCAATGATAAATTACGTAGATGTATTAAATTGTCATGATTTCCCTTAGACTAACATATAGCCTCAGTTCTCGCTCGAGTTTTTTCTCCTCTCATTTGCTTTACGACAAGACATGTTTTGCCTGTTCTTCCACATTGTACACACTCTCGCTTCCCCTTTTCTGCCCATCCTTTCTTTGATATTATCTTTTCACCGTCCCCCCTCTCCCTCTTTATATTTACATCTCAAACACTTTGAGGCAGCGGAGATGTTTTTTTAAAGATACTTTTTTTTTTTCTTCCTCTTTAATTAATTGCTGTTAATATTTAATTTATGATACCATCTCAGCACTGATATAAAATCTTCTGTCGAGAACGCTGTTTTATATATCAGCCCTCCCTGGCTGGGGCCCTAATATAACCTCATGGTTGAATTTGGTTTCTGGGACTAGCACCATTTTTTTTTTTTTTAAATCTAAATGGTGTTTATGGCTCATTGTGTCTCCCACTCAGCGGATATGTAACGCATGAGCCTGATTGTATAACGATCTAATAACTAAACTTCACACAGACCCACATATTTAAAGCACACGGTCATTTTTTTTTCTCTCTCCCTCGCTGTCTTTCTTCCCTCCCCCTACCCTCTTATAACAACGAAGTGGAGCATAGACTATCAAACAACTGATGCCAAGTCATCCCATCCTGTGCTATCATGCAGCTTACCCTTTGGCCTTCACATCCGCTTAACTTCACCTTCCAATTTCTTTTTCTGTTTTGGTTTGCCTTAATTTTATGTCCTTGGCAATACCAGTGTAATGTCCGTCTTGCAGTATTCATTCTCAGGTATTTTAAGGTGTGTCTTATCCAAATCCATAATCTTTTTTTTTTTTACATCCTGATCCAGTGCAATTTGGCTAGTTCCTTCTCAAAGATTTACGATCCGTTTAATGTGTTTTTCTGAACGTCCTTAAGTCACGGTCGCATGTTACAACTGGTTACTGTAACGCGCAGGCAGTTTTTAATGATATAATAACCGAAACGTTATTTATACGAGCAGAACAGAAGGGTCTGTTCCAGTGATCACTTCCTGCCCTGACGCCAGGAGATATTCCAGGAGTAGAGAAAAGAAGAAGAGAAAGAATGATATGATTTTTGGTGCAAGGAGTTTTTCATTTACTAACATGCAGTTCTAACTTGTCCTAACATAATAATTATCTCAGTGATACAGCTTTAGTCTAATGTTATTCATGCTATGTTAAATTATGTTATGTTATTACAAACGACGTCAGTGAACACTTGACATTTCCAAAAGAACCCAGTCCTCGGATACAACATCTAACGTATATTACAGCTACTGGCTGCTGCCTGGAGAAACTGGTTAAAATATCTCATGTCTTGACCTTTGATGGCATTATTGACAAGCTTTGCCTCCCACAATCCCAGATCTTGCAAACGGATAAGTGTACAAGACGCGGCATTATCCGCAAACCTAGTCCGCAAAGCGCTGATTATGTCAGCGATGTCAAGAAGTAACACCGCTTGTTGAAGTGTCTACTTGGTAACTGGTTTTCTCAATCATTATATTTTTTCCCGGCATGCTTTAGTGTGTGAATACTGGTGAGGGAGATAGAGTGTGACTTTTGCACTAAATCATATGGGCAAGAGGCACACAAGGAAAAAATGGAACAGTGACATTAAATAACTGAAGGAAACGAGAATGGGTACTCTATGCAATACGAACGTTTTAAAACTTAGATTGAAAAAAATACCGGCAGGGGAAACAATACTTGTTCTTTCAATCCAAGGTATATCATTGCAAATTAATATACCTGTGTAATTTACCCTCCTTTGACTAATGATTTTCAACGCATGTTTCTAATTATGTTTGCTCTTTATTTTTTAATGAGGATACGTTGTTTCAGATTGTTAGATTTCGTTCATGTTTGTTCAGTAATGAATGAATGTAAAATTAGTATCAAAAACTAATAATATATAAAAGCATTATTCTGGACTGAATATGTTCAATACATGTCATAACATTTCCGTGCACATCATGCTTTTAACTAACGTCTTTAGTAAAGTTTTTGACAAGCACGTAAATTATGTGTCTTCTAATGGAAACATGGTTCACTTGTTTAATCATCACACAACCTTCATTGCTTGTAAGCCATCCCTTACTAGTATTAGTTTACCTTATTTCTAGGGCAAAAAAGAAGAACAAGGAACGTTGGCAAGAAGTGGGAGAGGGTAGGTCAACTACTTGAAGACAAATGCAGACAATAGGAATATTTCTTGAAGCTCAGAATCTTCCCACCACCAGTTTATTTCCCTTACCCGATTGTCACACACTCGCGCACACACAGACTCTCCCTTTCTCTCTTTGTCTCTCTCTCGTATCTCTCTCTCTCTTTCTCTCTCTCTTACTCATTGTCTTCTTTTTTCAAATGTATTATTATATTTTTTTACCATTGAGCAAATTATAAACAATAATTATAATTTTCTATAAATTGCTTACAATTGTGCACTAAAACAAGGCATAAGCTCACTGAGAACCCTCACATTTCCTCACTATTATCCCCCTAGATAAATACGAGGAAAATGTGCCCATACAGTGATTTCTTTGTCTTGATGCCCCCGTTATTAATGTGATTTATACATTCTCTGCTTAGTAATTGTAAAAGAATGCAGGTATATTTGCAAGGCAATGTTAATAGAAATGTGTCGAAGGTCGTATTAGGATTTCTTGCAATAATCATAGGTTAGTTAGTTAGTTAGTTAGTTAGTTAGTTAGTTAGTTAGTTAGTTAGTTAGTTAGTTAGTTAGTTAGTTAGTTAGTTAGTTAGTTAGTTAGTTAGTTAGTTAGTTAGTTAGTTAGTTAGTTAGTTTATGAATTATCTACAAGTAATGTCAGTACATTGTTAATATATTACAGTTGTTTTTTTTCTACTCCAAACATATTTAACAGTTCTGGTGTTCAAAGGGAAGCTTACCAAATAGTAGACTATTAATTTTTGTCAGGCACTTTAAAACACGCTTTGTTATTGAACAAAAGATCAATGCGTGCAGTACTCTGTATCACAGTGGGCACTTTATAACTGCCGACTGAAGATGAATAACGGACAAAAAGAACATAACAAGACAGACCAAAACTACTGTTAAAAACATTTAAAAAAACATCAAAACAACTTGAACACTGTGGAATACCCAAATATCTGCCGGCATGACTAGAATATTGTGGGATACACAAACGTCTACTTGTATAACTAGAACATTGTGAACCCAGACATCTACTGGTATGAATCGAAAATCGTGGGATACACATATATCTACTTGAATAACTAGAACAATGGGGGATACACAGACGTATACTGGTATAACTAGTAGAGTATGGGATACACACAATGCTACTGGTATATACAGAACAATGTGGAATACACAGACGTCTACTGGTATAACTAGAACAATGTGGGATACACATAAATCAACTGGTATACATGACACACTATGGGATACACAGACGCCTACTGGTATTACTAGCACGGTGTGGGAAACAAATAAATCTACAGGCATGCATAGCACAATGTGGGATGCAGAGACATCTACTGGTATACATAGAACAATGTGGGATACACAGACGTCTATTGGTATAACTTGAACAGGGCGGAATACATAGACATATACAGGCATACATAGAACATTGTGGGATACACTAACGTCTACTGGTAAAACTAGAATCTTGTGAAATACACAGACGTATACTGATATAGCTGGAATATTATGAGATACACAGGCGTTTACTGGTATGACTATATATTTGTGGGATTATAATACATCTACTGGTATAACTAGACCGTTGTGGGATACATCCGTCCACTAGTATGTCTAGAACATTGTAGGATACAGTCGTCTAGCTACACGCATGCACACCCACACACACACGTATATATATATATATATATATATATATAAAGCCACAACGAGGGATTATGTGCTAGTTTAAACAATTTAACAGTGCAAATCTATATATAATAATGGATTTGTTCTAGATACACATTGCTTTTGCTTTAACTCCAGTGTTTGTACTAGAAGACCGTTTGTACCGCTTTATAAATACTACAAACAAATTATCAAATTAGCTATTGTTATTTTAATAATTTTTTTTTTTTTTTTTTGAAAATCCACAACCATTGTAGCATTTGTTCATGCATCTGTCATTTTTTAGAGCTCTTCGTATTTTTTGTTGGAGATATTTTTGCCTGATCACCCCCAAATACCAATAATTAATTTATGCCATCATTGCGCTTTCCTAAGATGATTCTTTAGTAATTAACTTATGATGCTTAGTAATATTTTTTTTTTTAGTTGAAATTTATTTCTGTGATTACACTGATTAAAAAAAAAAAAATTATTAAAATAAAATGGTATCAAAATTTAAATAGGTTATTTCTGATTGACTTTGACCTGCTGAATTCAATAATTATAGCAAAATTGAGCCAAAAGTGTTTTCTATTTTTTTTTATTATGAATATACATTACAGTGATGCATATAATGTTTGATTTTTAAAATTCCTCTTGAATCAACAGTTGGTCTGTCAATGTTGGCTTTTAAAAAATGGTTGTTGCATACTCATTTAAAGCATGCTTTATCACAAATTTATAGAAACTATAAAATAACAAATGTTTAAAATTCACAAATAATGTTTTAAAAATTATCATTTTAATCTTTTCCGTCATTATTCAGCCGCTGTTCGAGCCCTCATAGCTTGCTTTTTGTAGTCAATAGAGAAGATGCCTCTTGTCACAATCCAGCAGTAATCTGCAAGCACTTAGTGGCTCCAATTGAAATGATACCTTGTCAGTAAAGCAGAAATGTCCTGATGAAATCGTTCACCATGCACATCACTGACGGCTGCACAGTTTGGCGTCAGGTAATCCAGATGGGAATGAAGGAAATGAATTTGTTTTCAAACACATGTTGCAGCCAAAAATCTTATACTTCTGAAGAATGTTTCTACAATTTCATTGAAATTATCTGATCTTTTGTTTTCATTAAAATGTCCACCACTGTGATGATAGCCATGCTGCTTTTGTCAATGCAAAATGCACAGTAACATGTCATCGTGAAGTTGTTTTTGAATTTGCGGACGAACAAATATTTTAGCTTCATTCAGTCTCGGACATTTTCTAAAGAAATATTTGAAAGCATCTTCTTTTTTTCCCCATAGCTTTCAAGCAGACCCAGTTTTATGGGCAAAGATGGCAACACAATCGTGCAAGTTTCGTCAAGTACTGGGTTTTCAACGTTCTTACTATCAGGCTGCAATGACCGCCAATTGGCTAATTTCTTCTGATGTTATGGCAATGACGTGCACGATTATCCCATTCACGGAAACAGCAGCAGTGCTTGGTTTATCCACCCTGTAGTCCAAGCAAAAGAGCGACAAAATTTTAATCGCCGCAATGTGACCAATGATGATGAACGTAGTTTATATGCTTCAAAGCCTGCCTAATGTTTTCATAAATGCATGTCATAGAAACTGCTTGACCAACTAAAATTGACAGTAATATATTACAATCAATGACCAAAACTTAAGACTTGTCTTGGATGAATCAATGAAAATCCTCTATTCTTCCGGTTTGTAATTGAATTTTTAGCGTTGCCATTAGACCAGAAATGTTGTGGCGTGCAGGAAGGTCAGCTTTCCTGGATATATATATATATATATATATTAGGCAGCTTCTGCCAGTTGCTATACGCATACATTATAACATCTTCTGCCAGAAGATTCCACTGTTGCAATCGGCAATTTCAAATCGCTTACAAGATTATTCGGTTTACTGTGGGTATTAAATACGTATTAGTGAATGTAGTTTGCTCACAATCTGGGTCGCTTTAGATTGATGGTTCACTGCCACCAATGTCCGCTTCTTCATCCGTGCAAGCAGTTAAATTAATTTTGGCACTTTGGGTACTGGTAGGTCATCGCTATGTGGTAAAGGTTGAATTGCAGAGATGATTTAATTACAATCCAAAGTCCATTTCTTCTTCCTTAGTATGACTTTCCCAGTTAAATGGCCTATGCGTAACAGTTGCTGAAATGATCAATGAGGACTCTCCAAAACATCGGGGCAGAAAAAGACATAACTTGCCTTTCGTCAGTCAACAACACTTTAGTATTTGCTGCACATGAAATGCTGCACATGTATGGCGCCCGGCTCTTATCTTGAACTCCAATCCTGCGTGTTTGAATAGTTCTCACTTTCCCAGTCTAACATGACAGTCACATGTTTGAATAGTTCTCATTTTCCTAGTCTAAATGACAGTCACATGTTTGAATAGTTCTCACTTTCCCAGTCTAACATGACAGTCACATGTTTGAATAGTTCTCACTTTTTCAGTCTAACATGGCAGTCACAGGTTTGAATAGTTCTCACTTTCCCAGTCTAACATTACAGTCACATGTTTGAATAGTTCTTACTTTCCCAGTTTAACATGACAGTCACATGTTTGAATAGTTCTCACTTTCCCAGTCTGATATGACAGTCACATGTTTAAATAGTTCTCACTTTCGCAGTCTAACATGACAGTCACATGTTTAAATAGTTATCACTTTCGCAGTCTAACATGACAGTCACATGTTTGAATAGTTCTCACTTTCGCAGTGTAACATGACAGTCACATGTTTAAATAGTTCTTACTTTCGCAGTGTAACATGACAGTCACAATTTTGAATAGTTCTCACTTTCCAAGTCCTACAAGACAGCCACATGTTTAAATAGTTATCACTTTCGCAGTCTAACATGACAGTCACCTGTTTAAATAGTTATCACTTTCGCAGTGTAACATGACAGTCACATGTTTGAATAGTTCTCACTTTCGCAGTGTAACATGACAGTCACAATTTTGAATAGTTCTCACTTTCCAAGTCCAACAAGACAGCCACATGTTAAGCAGTATACCTTTTAAAATTAGGTAAGAAAAACAAAGTTTTTAATAATGAATATTGCCAAAACCCATTACGCTTGTTGATGCCTTGTGTGTATCCCATCAATACTTCTTGTTAACTAATTTGGTCTGGGCTGATAGGAGGACAAAGCCATCACCACTAATGTTTATCTGATGACAATATTCCGGCGACAAACAAGTCAACGAATCATTGCACTACAGCTGTTGGTGCATTAATCCTAGAGGCATATAACATGTGGTGTCAATATTTGTCCGACATATGATGCTAATTATTGTCCAACACGTGATGGTTATTATTGTCCAACATGTAGTTTTAATAATTGTCTAGCATATGATGCGTTAGAAATTTCTCCAAAAAAAGTATTTTAAACACTAGTTATTTCCTTGTGGGGTGCAATTTTCCGTTATTCTGAAGCCCATCATGAATCTTGTCAGGGGCAGCTATATAGCCCGGCCTTTAATATGGCCTAATGGCTGAACGCGGTTTACAGGACTTCTCCACGGGTGATCCTTATCCGCAAGGTGGTACTTTGTGTCATCGTGTGTTTATTGCTAACGTGATGTACTAGTGGGGTAAAATGTACTACTACTACCCAAAAAAAAAAATATCATTTAGCATAGCATAGTAATTTTTACTACACATATCTGCTATCTCTCCCTTCAACCAACCAAGGCTCCCCCCCCCCCCCCCATTCAACACTTACAACTATAAATCGAAAGACATATTTTCGTGTCTGTCATAAACAGGCGGATGATAGTCAAACGATGTGGCCGACAAACATAACACCGTTTTATAATGTTAATCGTTCCTCTCTTTAGCCCGACATTGTTAGTTTATTTGTTTTGTTGGTTTAATTTTGATTTTTTTTTTTTCTCTCTACCTAAAACTGTTTCAGAACTGAGTTGTGCGCGCTGCGATACATACGATGATGTTGACAATCGTGCTACTGACTATGAGACGCTATACAGTAAGTTTTCATTCGTAGAAAGACTCAGTAAATTACATCCACGTTTAACAGGGACGAAAGATGTTGCTAATATGTGTTGATTGTCATCAGGATATAAACTATTCTATGGACCAAGGAACATGAGAAACGACACAATCTATGTCTGAAAAAGATCAGTGGTGAAAATAGTGTATGTGACAAAGTGTTCACTACTTTATGCAGCAATTGTTAGTAGAAATAAACTTTATTTTCAGACTCGGCCACATTAGATCGTGTACAGTCTCAAAATAACTGTAATTTGTACATGACTGGTATTATGCCGAACTCTATTTTTTTTTTCTACTTGTAATGTGTTTCTGTTCCAACTAGTTCTGTGCGCTGCCAATTATTTCCCTGGTTTGTTTGCCGTAAAGGCAAACACATTGAACTGCACACACATTAGAGCTAGTTACACCATGCAACGGAAGAAAGACAATATGCAAATAATAGATATCTACAATACATTTTGAAACATACTTATGATGTATATACTAAAATAGGAGCAACAATAATAATGGGCACGCATCTTAATAAAAGATCACCATTCCAACCACCGGGTGACAAGACGACCACATCTCTGCGACCACAGTAAACATCAAAATGACGCATAATCTACTGCTCAAACATGGTTTCCTGCATACGTGAATTTGAACTCAGAAACGCTCGCTCTACAGCTCGTGTCCTACATCAAGTACTTTTCAAATATAAAGTACACGTGTGTGTACTTGCCAAAAACATAAATACGGTTTAAATCACGTGGATTCCAACTATGTGATATCAATTGTTGTTACAGTTGGGTATATACGTGAAACACAATTGTGTTAATATATTATCTATAAATAAACAAATTAATATAGATCATTCGAAGTGTTTTTCTTCAATTTAGGGCAATTCGGCAAGTTCATGCAGTCAGTTTGGTTTCCTGTAATTAACTTATTAACACTATAAGGATACCATCACTCTTGAATCCGCACTTATATGTGTTGTTTATTAATATACGCGAACCACTATTTCCCGTCTTGACGTTTATTTAATTGATTTTGGCCCCTTGCTTATTGAATCTTATTTGACATTATTGGGAACGGGTTTCCTTGGCGCTGGCAGGACTAAGTACAAGAGGTTACCAGGAACATGTCTACTGGTGTTTATGAAGTCCAGCAAGTGTGACGCCAGTTCCAAACCATTTCCACCAGGGTCATAAGTTAACGATATCGAGTAATTCTAGAGTCAGATGTATAAACAAGAGCGCATGTTAAAGGAAGCTGTGTGTGTAATTATAGGTTGTACCAGGGACATCCTGGTTCTGTGTATGAATAACGAGGAAACAAAAACATCCAACTATAATTAACGATGAAGCAATAAAAGCATTTGAAAAAAAAATTAAGTACACCGCTGCTAAAGTTACCCCAGTTAGAAAATTTGAACAGGTTGCAACATCCAGAATTAAAAACCAGTTGTAAAATTTGAACAGGTTGCAACATCCAGAATTAAAAACGCAAACCAACATGTGTCATAGTTAGCAATATATGGATTTTGAAGGTAGATATTTGGGGACAGAGATCAGATTTAAGTTGTCTCCTGTGAATGTTTCGGCCACACAAGGTCCCAGATGAAGAACAGAGTGGAAAAAAACACGATGTTCACCGGTAACAAACGTTATCCAATGTTTCAATGCTTGCTCCATAGTTTCAATTCTCGTAAATGAGTAAAATGCAATGACGTCTCTTTCGAGTTACTGAAATAATGTGTCTGAAATGTCGCGTGGTAATAGCAGCCCTAGTCTGGCGATATCGGTGATATAGTCACGTGGGTTGTTGAAAATGAGGTTAAAAAAAAGAAACTATTAAAAACTTGCAACGTTCACATACTTTGTGTTGCCCACGCCCACAGATTACATGCCTGTTATAACAAGTGAAGAAATGTTGGTAGTGAAAAGTAATACACGAATACGGGTTTACAGATGTTGTGCACTTTTCGAGTGTGACAGGCGATTTAGAAAATTTTACGACCAACTGGCAAGACACAAGTTAAACAGCTATCATGTTTTTATAAATCTGTAAACATCACCCATTTATCACATGTAATGTCTCCAACAGGTAATATTTATTCTTCAATAGTTATAAACGACCATCATTTTTTTAAAGGCTGGCCGTTGAGTTCTAGTCGCCCCAAATTTCACAGATAAATCAAACAGTGATCTCTTGCAACAAATAATATTTCACAGCAAGATTACTTCTGCTAACGTGGGAGCATTTTACTCATTACTAATCCTTCGTTAACTGTTAACTATCAAATTATCTGTTTGTGAGATGCAATTTTTTTCGTTTTTTAAAGCCATACTCTGGCTCTTGTAAGGGGCCGCAATATAGCCCGACCATAAATATGGTCTTATGGCTGAAAGCGGTTTCTGGGACCTCTCCACGGTGATCCACATCCGCATGGTGGCACTTTGTGTCATCGGGTGTTTATCGCTTGTGTGATGTCCTGGTGGGGTAGAAAGTCAGTCACCAAGTATTTTCCCCTTTCTGATTTAACTGTTAAGAAAGTTTTGACAGGTGCACACAGATGTACCTCATTAAAGTAATTTTTTTTTTTTAAACAGACAATGAGTTCCACATGTATTTGTCTTGCAAAAATATGATGAAGGCCACGCTTAAATCTCTACATGATTTGTTATCATAGCAAAAATGTGGCGAAAATACATCTCTAGTCATATCACTTGCGTACTGTCATAATGGAAATAAGGACAATCTAATTAATGGGACTAGACGACATAATGCACATGGAAATAAGAATGCACATTAAGACTACATACTAACAGCATAGAATGCAAAAAGTCCTAATTACAACATACCTGTGAATTAGCAATGTAAAGCAGATAATGGAAGAATCGACATTGGATGAGTACATATTACCCCACAGCCAAAGCGGTTACCACGACTGGTCCGCCACAGAAAGGAATGGTGTCATGAATGACAAGCGAGCTACAAATAGCAGAGAAGAGCACGACAAGCAGGACTCAATATCCTTGTCCAGACTGGTGGACATAGGGGCAGCTGATGTCTAGTTCATCAACACACTAGGGGGATGATCAGACGTTTTACTCTAGTGGAGCTGTTAAAGAGGAGATCAGAGCACTTATGGATCTGTCCGGAGTGCTGTGATAATAGTCCTCCCTAAAAGAAAACAGCTTACTATGTTGTATTTGATAATTAAATGTATGGATTGTCTTTGCCTCCCGTCAGGTGGAATATGCTGTTTTTTTAAATAAACTTACGTTTTCCCATGTGTTATTCAAGATTTTTTTTTTTTTTTTACAATACAGTTAGTGAGACCTTTTAATACGGCACACAAACCCAGTTGTAGCCTACAGCAATGATAAGTTGCAATTATTTACCGGCATGATTAAAAGTCTGCTTGTTGAGACACATCAATTCCAAGCTGCACTTATTTAGACAAAGCATTTATTAGTTGCACTTATTTGGACGCAACATTGATTAACTGATTGTTTTTAAGACACAGTATTAAATAAGTGAACTTAAAAAGACACATCAATAAGGTGTCGGCACACGCACTGATACATGCTGCACGAGATTGTGGATTACCGAGAGGCATGATCGCCCAAGCCAGTCGGCAAGGCACCTGATGATGATGATGCATGTGGCATGCAGTTGAACATAGTCAAGCTGAAGACAATAAATCATCTTATGCCATAAGTAAGGTGCAGTTTGAATAAAACTGGGATGGGTGAACAAATGCGAATAGTGGGACCAACTATTCGGCAGAATACGAATACGAATAGTGTATCATCATCATCAGGGGCCTTGCCCACTGGCGTGAACGAATATACCTCGCCATAATCTGCGATTTCCTGCAGCAGTATTAATTCGTTTGCTGACACACCTGTTAGCGAAGCAACAGGACTGTCGAGAATCTTCTCTCGTTGTCTTCCTCCAGCCCTCCTTCCACAGATCTTTCCAGTGGTCAAAACATGTTAGATTTTTCCTCTTCTCAAAACATGATGTATGTGATTAGTTGTCTTCGAGCTCTCGCCTCTTTTTAAGCCTTTTGGTTTTGTGTGTGTGTGTGTGTGTGTGTGTGTGTGCGTGTGTGTGTGTGTGTGGCTGTCTATGGTATTTTAAGCATTGTACTGTAAAACCACATCTCTGAGGCCTGAAAAAATTATTTGGCCTGCCTACCGATTGTTCAGGACTCAAAACTCATTGCCTTTAAATATAAGTGCCTACTTGACTATTGTACACAACACATTTCCACTTTAAAATTTTTACCTTACTTATTCGCTGCACCTTAACGAATACAGATGAGGCATCAGTCGTACCTTGAGATAAATACAAAGATATTTTTTAGCACGCTGCAGTTAGCATTTTATGCAGTTTGTAACACTTTCAATGTTAAACAAGAAAAAAAAAAGATTAAAAAAAAAAAAAAAAAAACTCTTTTTAACAGTGGCGAGAACAGACAATTTAAATTTTAACTTTTAGGTATCTTCAGGTCATTTTTAATAATGTCACCATTTATAGCCAACTTTCATCGATTTTCGCCGCAGCATCCCTGGCATAGGCACACAGTTTGAGAATCTCTGCTGAAATGCCTCGGTCGAGTCAGCAGGCAAAAACCTTACTAGCTGCTGAAAAACGCAACCGGGTCGCAGTTATCCCCCGCTACGACAGACTTAGGCAACAACAACTATTGTGTTAATGAGAGAGTTATTTCAGTCCACCGCCGTGTATGTAAAACGGGTGTAAGGTAACCACTATTCGTATTCGGCCCGACCGCAGGTATTCGGCCGAATACCGAATAGTTATTAAGGCCACTAATAAGCAAATACAAAGCGAATATTCAGTACAGCCCCACCTAACGAAAAGTAACAACATTTTATGTTGGTGTTAATTCAAACGACTTCTTACTGAGAATATGTTAAAGACAAGTCAAAATTCAAGAAGATTACAAGTGCCAACATTTCAAACGATCTTAGAGTCAACGAAACAAAGCATATACATACAGGCTAGTCTCCGACATATCATACTTTGAGAGTACTCACAGTAACAATGATCTAACAAAAGTCAGTAATAGAAGGAATGGTTTTTCTGCACCTCCGTCGGACTAATTCAGCCCAATATGTAACATGGTACTGACCTAGAACATACATTGCCAAACCTACATAAACGTCGAGTCTCAACACATAGGATACAAAGGACAAAGACATCACTGGCAGATGATACGACATTTAACGTCAGGAGAACAACCAACACAGAGGGTGCATGGACAAAGATATCACTGACAGACAATAGGACATATTACATCGGGAGAGCAACCAGCACATAAGATACAAGGACAACGATATCACTGGTAGACGATAGCACGCCCCCGTGCCTCAAGGCTGGGCAGATTTATGAGGGTAAATTCATTAAGTTCGCATACGCTCCATCGATGCTTGGCTATTCGAGGGACTGGCTACTGGCGGTTTTCCAGCCTGGTCGCGATAATAACGCAGAGTTAATCCGGAAGACTGGCCTGCGACCTGACATAGTCCTGCACTCTGCGGAGAAACGTCAGCTCATACTGATTGAGCTACCCGTGCCGTATGAGTCGCGAATAGACGAAAGTCATATGTATAAGCTCGAGAAATACAGTGACCTCGCGGCTGGTCTGAGGAGAGACGAAGCGTACACAGTAAAAATCTTAGCCGTCGAGGTAGGCGCAAGAGGTCTCGTTTCCACATCTATGTACAATGTGATAAAACAGCTGGGCTTGCAATGAAATGAGCGCAAACAATGACCAAGACAACTCGGCGAGGCTGCAGAGAGGGCCTCGAGCTGGCTCAGGACACAACGGAACGTCGTGGTTGACGGACCTTGGTGAGCTTGTCCGGGTATCCAGTGGAAAAAAAAAGTCTTATCCCTTAAAGTCCATAGTGTCCGAATTGTCTGTCGGTGTTTACCGAAGAAATTTAATTTAGATATGTCTTGTTTCCTAGTTTTTTAGAGGAAATCAGTTCCTTATCATTAGACTTTTTTTTTAACATACAATACATAGTAGAGATACATTTTCTCCAGGTGAGAACGGTTTGAGGGAGATGCTAAATGCACAACTGTTGTTGGTACAGTACAGTCTGAGTTAAATGCTTCATGCAAATCCTGCTGGTACAGAACAGTCTGAGGTAGATGCGGTATGCACAACATATGCTGGTACAGTACAGTTTGAGGTGGATGCTACATGCAAAACTTCTGCTGGTACAGTATAGTTTGAGGTGGATGCTACATGCAAAACTTCTGTTAGATGCTACATGCAAACTTCTGCTGGTACAGTACAGCCTGAGGTAGATGCTACATGCAAAACTTCTGCTGGTACAGTACAGTTTGAGGTGGATGCTACATGCAAAACTTCTGCTGGTACAGTACAATTTGAGGTGGATGCTACATGCAAAACTTTTGCTGGTACAGTACAGTTTGAGGTAGATGCTACATATAAAACTTCTGCTGATGCAATACAGTCTGAGGTGGATGCTACATGCCAAACTATCCCAGTTGTGGAAGAATGTGAACATGTTTGCTCTGTATCTTTCTTATTTATCCAGTTTATCCAAATACATTTCAGCAGGTAAAGGGAGTCAGACAGCAATAATTTTTATTTTTTTTGTTTTTTATAAGCATGGAATGCCTAGATTTCCTATGTATGTACTGTTGGACTTGAAAAAAAAAAATGTTTGTAAACTTTGCGATTATTAAAGTTGTTGTCTACAATCACTGCCAAAACAGTAAAGCCACACTCTTGAACAAAGTTGATTATCTGTAACCACCACATTGGACCTCTTGCAATTCTGCGTGCGCTTTTCTGCTCAATGCATGCATTCGCTGGAATATCCTGATTATTACTGATTGAGGACTATCAATACAAAAATTATTTAGGTCAAAAGGGAAATCACAAGGACAATACAGTGGCATAAAACAAACAATTTTTTTTTTAAAAATCTAAGTGTAAGCGGTATTGATAAAGCATATGCGACATTACCCTGCAAGTAAAGTGTATCGCATTATATAAATTATAAACATTCAAGGTTCCAGTGCAATAAGAATGATAGGAATTATTTTTGTTTATTCAAGATTATGTATCTTAGCACAATCGCGGCAACTGTTGAATGAAACGGATAATACATTAAAATTACATGAATCCTTTAGTTCCGGAAAATTTTAATTGTTTGGCATGTATACAGCGATGTACCTTTTAATGTAATTAATATGTTTATCGACATGGTTTGCACTGGTCGGGCATTTCCGATATGTAAAGTTGATATTGCTCGTTTGTCAGAGAAAACACTGTGTCGAAGAGCTAATTTTCAGATGACAAAGATGTGATTTTTGCATCCAGCCGGTGAAAATATAATGGATCCACTACCCTATATAAGCACGCCGTTAAGGGTGACTAAATCTGGGGTTTGCTGAAATCTGTTATATTTGGTCGAAAGATAAATAATACTCAGCATAGCTGTAAACCAGGGCACAGCGGGCCAACCGACATTGTTTCTTCTCCCGTCCACTCTACTGTCCTTTTCTCGTTTTTCTTCCTTCTTCTAAGTCTCCATCCTTCGGCTACAGTCCATTAGAGAGCCGTTCTTGCCAAAGTGTCACAAAGCATTCGACAAACATGTCTAAAACATTTAAAATATTTTTTTTTTTGGGTCATTTTTTACTAGCGGTAAACACCGTGCGCTTCCCCCCCCCCCCCTCAGTTCTTCATCTGGGATCTTATGTGGCTGAAATATTCACAAGAGTCTCCTTCAATCTCATTTTTGTTTCAAAACTAAGCCCCATGGAGTTCCATTTATTACTAGCTGACAAATGTTGGGGCTCTTTGGTAATTCTGGATGTGGCATCTTTTTTAGAATTCCTATGTGGGGTAACTTTACCTGCGATGCAGTTAAATGATTCGACTTCTTATATTGCTTCAACATTAATTATAGTTGCATGGTTTGGTTTTATAATTGCTGTCTCATAACTTTAGTTTTACTGGTACGGATCTTGAACCCTATATTAGGGAATCATTGTTTAAGGCCATTCAGTTTTTCCTAAACATCTGCATTAACAGTTTCATAGGGGGCTGATGCCAATGAAATTGTGTGTCTGAGAAAGGCTGCAGGAGTGATAGTGATAGTAAGATCAGCAATGAACATGTATATATTATAAACATGTTCATTGCTGATCTTATTATCACTATCGATCATGCAGCCTTTCTCAGACACCCCATTTCATTGGCATCAGCCGCATATGGAAATGTTAATGCGGAATTTAAAAATATCTAAAAAGGTAAGTGCATTTATTTCAGTAACATTTGTCAGTATGTACATGTTTTTTGTTAACTTCAAACATGTGTGGACCCCTCCTTAAATCCCGGAATGATAAATGTATACACATTATCTGTTGGCTTTCTAATGGTGTCTAGCATGTATCATGATTGTTATTGTTACTGTTATCATTCTTATTATACAGAACTGCTTCAGTTTACATATCTACACAATTTCGGTTGACTTTCTCCTACAATTCAAAAGAATTATATACATTTACACAGTCGCAAGTCATTCATTCATATATATATATATATATATATATATATATATATATATATATATATATATATATATATATATATATATATATATACCCCACATCTTACTGCTACACTTGAAACCTATTCCTATCGTTTACCGACTTTTCTTAATATTTGCAGCGCATTTTCTATGCATTTCCTCTTGTGTCAAAATAGATTGTTATGTATTGCTCATATTTTCATGCATTTCAGCGATACTTCAAGTCACATTTCACACAGTACGTGAGGACGAACAAGCTTTTGACGGTCAACGTTCACTAAAGTCACACACTGTTCACAATTGTATCAAACATTTGCAGTTATGCCTCCCAGACGACAAGCGATTGGCCCATCTACACCTGTAACACGCAAGAGAAGTGCAATAATTTCTTCAGAAACAGACCAGCAACATAAAGTAGGACTGAAAACCATTCCAGTGCGCATTGCCGAAGCCCGTTCGTCTCAGTCAGACGAGCAGCGAGAAACAAGACTAGCAACTGTTCTATTGCGCACTACTGTATACAGGCGAACACTGCGTTGATTTAAATCTTGGTGCATTCCAACAGCAATTATTATTACAGTCTTTATCCACAGGTGCTTTTTGGCAAAATGGATACATTGTGCGTACATTGCAGTGCTGCGCAGGTGGAAAAGTTAAATTGCCAGTATTATATTCACCACCCGTACCATTATCACCATTGGTAGCAGGTGACACAAGGGAACTTGATAGGGAACTTGAGGCAAGATGTCAAAAGGCGAACGCAATAACTTACCAACTCTCCCCACTGCTAAAATACCCAAGCATCACTATGGCACTAAAACGACAACTGATAAATTACATGTTTATACCAACCCTCTGCTACCAATGCCAAACCTGGTCCCTAACAAAAGCACAGGAGAAAAAGATCACCACGTGCGAAATGAGATGCTTACGTAAGGCTGCCAATGTCACAAGGAGAGACAGAGTTCGAAACGAGAACATTAGAGCAATTGTAGGAACCACACCATGCCTGCAATACATAAAGAAACAACAAATAGAGTGGCCACTTGATGCGAATGCAAACCGACCAACTGCCCCTACGAGCATACAACAAGCAGCACTACTGCCCTAGAGCAAGAGGCAGACCGAGAGTACGATGGATAGACAATATATCAGAGATCCTGAGGCAACACGGACTAACAACAACACGTGCAACACACCTGGCCCAGGATAGAAAACTGCGACTCCCCACTACGCTGTGAGGCAATTGTGGACAAGACAAGAGAAGACAAGGCAGTCACGTGTTCCAGTTACACGTGAATGGGAACTAAGATACGTCCCTCCATAACACGTGCCCTACATCAAACATGTTACAATTATAAAGTACATTTGTATGTACATACTTAAAAAAAAGAACTGTGTGGTTTTTCTAGGCAAATTTACGTCCAGTAGTTTGCATTTGCTCTCTGATCGGTCGGCTTCCTTGATACCCCTGTCGAAACCAATGCAAGGTTCATGGCCCGCAGCTGGGATCGAACCCTGCATCCCGGCATTACGAAGCGTTCGCATCGACAGAGCCGACGGGACCTGCACTATATCTAAAATAAAAAAAATAAAAAATGTCGACCGTTTTACATTCTGGCGTATATGTAAACGATCTTTCTCGAAGATATTATCCATTTAATAACAAAGTGATACAAATCATGTAGGTGTATTCCATCTTTCAGAGTAATTTGACAAGTTAGGGCAGACGGTTTAGTTTCCTGTAATTAACGCAAAAACATTGTGTGGAAACATTCACTCTTGAAACCAGTCTACTATTTGTTTTATATCAACACACACATAAACTATTGCTTCCATTGTTGACGTTTATGGCATTGTGTTTACATCCTCTCGTTATCAAAACCCATCTAACGTCCTTAGTAACGGGGCTTCTTTAGAGGTCACCAGGAATATGTTTGCTGATGTAGATGACGTCCAGCAGGTTTGATACCAGGTCTATGCCATTTCCACCATCATCACAAGTCAAAGGACATCTAATACTTCTCTGTTAATTATAAGCCATATGTTACTGGGAGAGGGGGAGACGATTTTTGTCCATCTAAAACTGCCGTTTGGTTTCAACATGATGTGTCTTTGACATTTATGCCGGCTACAATGTCTTGAACTATAAAGTGGAAACTAACTCATGTACGCAGTTGCAGGTCACAGATTGTGGCGAGGCATGATCGCTAAATTTGTCTGTTAACATATGGGAGCTCTTCTCATATGCCCGATGCGCCTAAAAGCGTAAAATGGATCTTTACTTTTTTATGACCGCCAACGCCAGGCGGCAAGGGACTTGATGATGACGATAGCTAACCATCATCATGCAAACCAAAGTTAGCAGGGGCAGGGTAAGTTTGGTTAAGCAATATCGGATAACTGAGCAGTTATATAACACAATCTTAAATGCCAGGTCCTTCTTGGTTAATTTCATGTGTATTGGACGCATCGACATTTTTTTTTTTTTAGGTTACACTCGATTTTGTACTATAACAGTTTCTTTAACGGACTTTAACGATGGGTGTTCTCTTTTGGTTTCATTCACAGCCATTCTCAAACATTATATCATCTCACAGGTGGTTAGTTTTCTTTCGTTTTCTTTTGTCAGTCCAAGTCTGCATTTATAATTTGTAATTTCGTCTCTATAAGAATAGCAGGTTGTTTAAAAATTGGAGAAAGTTGGTACGTGGCATTGTTGGCTTGTTGGATTCTCCTTTCTATCTCTCTGTTTTACCTGTGTGTGCAAAGATGCTTTACAAGATTCAGATTCGTGCACACGTTAGAGTCATTGATAATTAAGTCGATGGTTTGTTGCAATCGACTCATTCTGACGACTTCGTTTTTTTTTTTCTTGTTCAGTTATTCTCCATTATTCCTCGTGTGCATAAATGGGTGTGAATAGTACAGTTCCTCCATTTTCTGTTCAGAAGAGTTTCGAAATATTCTTTCCATCTTTCTCTGATCATATTCTCTTTGTGTATGTGTCTTCCTTCACTATCACTGACATATTCTGATGGTTGGAATAGATCATCTCTGGTTCTCATTTTTTTGCAATGATTATGTAAAACTGTCTACTAGAATGGGAGCAAAGTTTGGTCAGATTTTCCCCATACACGATCCAGGATGTTTCCTCGGCTTGTTTAATTTCTCTTACTACTCTATATAGTCGTCATCAGAGCGAGATCTCAGCCATTTCTTGTATTTTTCATTTTTAATTTACACTTCTTGTTTTATGTTACGATTCCACGATATTGTTCTTTTCCTCGGCGTTCCTCCTGTCTCTCTGATACCACGCCGTGCTGTTGAGCAATTTAGGAGCCTGCTCTTAAATGTTTACCATGTTTCTTTCTGCACTGCCACTTGTTGTTTTTAGCTCACCCATTTTCATGGTCAGTATTTAATGTCATGCTTGGAATTACTCTTACGTCTTTTAACAATTATTTCCTCCATTGTCGATTCAGTACAAAGTCCAACTGTGTGGCTGGTCTAGGTTGTCCCATTTACACCAGGTGTTTTTTTCCGTCTCTTGCAATGCTTAAAGAAACAGACACAAATACACACACACACACAGAGGAGGAATGAATAAGAAATGTATCCAATACATCACTTTAACCTAGAAAGACCTGCCTTGTCAGTTTATTATATAACTGCTCAGTCATCCTAAATTGCTTAGTCCAACTAAACCTGCCCCTGTCTACTTTGATTTGCATGATGGTGGTAAACCGTCATCATCAAGTGCCTTGCCGGGCTATCATGCCTCGCGCCAATCTGCGACCTGTACTGCGTGTATGTGTTCATCATAATCATCATTTCTCGTTATGCCTAGTGGCACATGAGGCTTCAGAGAGGACTTTCTATGCTTTCCTGTGCAATCTTCAGTGCAGTTTTCCATGTCAAAGATACCGCACTCAGGTCACTTTCCATCTCTTTGTTGTTTTTGGGCGCCCCTGTTTTCTCTTTCCCTCTGGTTCCCATGAGAGAGCTGTTTTGGCAGGTATATCATGATTCATTCTCATAATGTGGCCAAGCGATTTCCATCTTCTCTTGGTTATCATACTGTCTAAAGTGTCTTAGTTTGTTACTTGAAGTAGTTGAGTGTTTGAGATTGTATCTGGTCAGAAAATTTTGATAATTCTATGTAGACATGTGTAGTGGAAGGTGGACAGCGTGTATGTATCCTTTTTGGTCATTCTCCAGCATTCCGTTCCATAAAGAAAAACTGGCTAAATGATGCTCTTGTAGAGTCGGAGTTTCGTGTATGGGTTCGTTTCCTTTTTATAGTTCAGTACATTGTAGCCTGCATTAATGTCAGAGACACATCATGGTGAAACCAAACCGCACATTTTAGATGGACATAATCGTCTCCCCTCCCCCAGTAACATAAGACTAATAATACAATGAGAGGTATTAGATGTCATTCGATTTGTGGTATTGGTGGAAATGGTAAAGAACTGGTATCAACCCTGCTGGATGTCATCTACTTCAGCAAACATATTTCTGGTGACCACTAAAGAAACCCTTTTCCTAGTGACGTGAGATGAGTTTTAATAATCAGGGGATAAAAACAAAATGCGATAAACGTCAACAAGGGAAACAATAGTTTATGCGTGTATTGATATAAAACAAATAGTTGACTGGGTTCAAGAGTTAACGTTTCCTCACAATGTTTTTGCGTAAATTACAGGAAATTAAACGGGCTGCATTAACTTGTCAAACTACTCTGATCTGATGGAATACACTAAAAGGATCTGTGTCACATTGTTTTTAAATGGATAATAGCTCTAAGAAAGATCGTTCACACATATACAAAAGTGTAACAATAATCGATATTTTTCAAGATCAGTAAGTGTAGCATAATTTATGATGTAAACCTATTTTTTAGCAGGTACATACAAATGTAATTTATAATTGTAACATGTTTGATGTAGGACACGTGCTATAGAGTGGACGTATCTGAGTCCACATTGACGTGTACTGGAAACAATGTTTGGACAACAGGTTTCGCCTTATAGAATCAAATGTTTGCTGTGTCCACTCAGATACGTGGTCATCTTGTCAACCGGTGGTTGGAATCGTTATCTCCTGTCAAGATTCGTTCTTCTCCTTGTTATTATTATTATTATTATTATTATTATTATTATTATACTATAATTTTCTTTTAGGTGTCTATCAAACGCACGCTGTCTTCCTTTTTTCTATTACATGGTGTAACTGGTCCCCATGTCTGTGCAGCTTAATTGTTTATCTTTCGGTAAACTAACCGGGGCAAAAACACACAACAAGCCGAATAATTAGAGCCAGGTTTAATACCAGTCATATACAAACTGCCATTGTTTCGATGCTGTACACCACGTTTTGATGCCGAGTCTAAAAAGAGAGCTTTTTTTCCACGAAAAAAAGTGCATGAACAGTTAGTGCTGCAGAATGAGTAGTTCAAAAAATGATTTATGACCATTCCTACCCAAGTAATATGATTGTCTATACAGATGGCTCTGTGTTAAGGGGCATAGGGGTTCATAGAGAAGACGAATGGACGTGGCTTTATGCAACAAAGCCTGGCATATGATATCACAAGGTCTAGTTGGAGAATGGAGGTGGAGGCAGTATCTGCTGCCTTCCGCTGGCTTGAGAATCAGCTGTACACACACATGCTGTCATTGTAATTGACTTAAAGAATAGTTACTGGTACTATCGAATTTTAACTCTTCGCTTGCTACTGAAGATGGAGACGGAGCGCTTCAGTGGTGTCCTGAGTGTTGTGATGTCTATTTTTAATAAAGCATTCAACATTCTTTTGAACTAGATGACAGTATAGTCTACAGGACTAAAACAGTCTAAATGTTTTTGATAAACATGTACCAGTTAGAGATTTTAGAGTAAAAATCTAAAATAAATCTCCAACTAGTGCAGTTCTATAATGTATGAGAGAATTAGATAAGGAACACATACACATTAAAAAAAAAGAAAAAAAAAAAAAAATTATTTCCATCGGAAATTAAGAAATGAAGTGCAGTATAAAGTTCGTAGAATGACGAAAGATTATTATAATAAACTGATTAAAGATAAAACAAAAGTTATTACCAAATGGACGGCTATAGCAACTTTTTTTGTTGACAGGGGGAGGGGGTGGTTGGGGGTGGGGACATCGGGTGGGAATGCAGAAATTCTTCTTGGTATGTGACCTAAAGAAAAAAAAAAAAAAAGATACCGATTTAAAGCATACAGTTAGTATGTTTAGAGGTAATGGAGTAGGCGAAATTCACAAAACGTAAAATTGCACTTGTAACCTTAGCTAAAAAGTAAATGCGCTCTTATTTTGAATAGTTAATTGCATGTGGTATACACTGCATAAATGTGTCTAAGATCACAGGAGTTGCAGGATCAGATGTTCAATCTTCTGCATTAGCTTGCTGTAAGCTAACTGAATACAGTTACTGCTAATATGCAGGATAGGCTATCAAAATATTCGCCACGTACCGATGCACATGTGAAATTTTTTCAAAAACAGTCTCCGCGAGCGGTCTAAACTAAATGATTGAAATCAATTACTGTCTAGATTATTGTAAGGTATGCGAGCGCACATTAATAGTCTTACAAATAACTGTAATAACAAAATGCTGTGGTAAGGAAAAAGTAGCAAACGCGCAATTGTAAACTGTGACATAATAAGGACCCTGGAAATCTAAGATCGCGTGCACAAATTTAAATGTTTCCATGCAGGCGTTTCCGTGATATTTGTTTGAGGGCAGGACATCGGGAACGGACTATAGCACATTATCCTGTTGGATGCTGTCATACTGGCATAGATAATTCGTTCAGATATAATAAATTGGAAATAGTATTTTACTATCTAGTATGCCCTTAATGTCTAATAGACACCCACAGGGTTTTTGGAAAAAAAAAAATATACCCCGCCCCTTCTCCCCCACCCCCCCCCCCCCCAAAAAAAAATAAAAAAAAAATTGCGTGCTACCATAAATATTAGTTCCTAAAATCGGACGTATCTACCTTATATAAATTATTAGCACACATCTATACTACTGTGGTTATTTAGACTGTCGGCCCTATTTTTATCATTGAAATATCTGCTATAGTAGATCATTGTCCACGAGTGAAATATCCACTTGTACAGTAAATCGTGGATGTCTACGAGTAAAAAATCTTGCTGACTACAGTAGATCATTGTTGAAACATCCTGCTGTACAGCAGATCATAGACATGTCCACGAGTTCCACTTGTCATTCATGGACATGTCCACGAGTTGCTGTACAGTAGATCATGGACATGTCCACGAGTGAAACATCCTGCTGTACAGTAGATCATGGACATGTCCACGAGTGAAACATCCTGCTGTACAGTAGATCATGGACATGTCCACGAGTGAAACATCCTGCTGTACAGTAGATCATCTACATGTCCACGAGTGAAACATCCTGCTGTACAGTAGATCATGGACATGTCCACGAGTGAAACATCCTTCCGTACAGTAGATCATGGACATGTCCACGAGTGAAACACCCTGCTGTACAGTAGATCATGGACATTTCCACGGGTGAAATATCCTGCTGTACAGTAGATCATGGACATGTCCACGAGTGAAACGTCCTGCCGTACAGTAGATCATCTACATGCTCACGAGTGAAACATCCTGGAGTACAGAAGATCATCTACATGTCCACGAGTGAAACATCATGCCGTAAGTAGATCATCAAAATGTCCACGAGTGAAACATCCTTCCGTACAGTCGATCATGGACATGTCCACGCGTGAAACATCATGCTGTAATATATCTGACATTTAAAAAAATCACTCTTAGTGTACGTCTTTCTTTTAAGTGCCATGTTGAAGAAAGATGTTACAGATTGGAACGGGAAAAGCGAAAAAGGAAAATAGCTAACACAGATTTATGTAAAACAAGACCAGCAGCTAATTATGTCAGTGATGGGGTATGGTCTGGGACTGGTCACGTGATCTCACAGTCATCTGTAGAACCTGGAACACGTGCAGAATGAAGATGTGTGAGTCATAATGGGCTGTACAAGAAAACATCACCGGTGTAAATGCAGCACAGCATTCCTGTCGCTATATGAAATAATATAATGTTTTTAATTTGTAATTTTTTTCGGATAATCTGCATCAAAATAGAAGACGGCAGCAAACATTTTCTAGACGAGGTGTTGAGCGATACCACTGGACACATGCTGAAGATTTGTGTCTCTTGGATGACACAAAAGGATTCCCCTATCAGAAATGTTGGTGCAATTGACAAGATAATACATAGTGATGAATTTGTGAGCAAAGCAGCCGTGCACAGAGTAATGTTTTCTTTGGTCTGAGGATGTCGGAAATAAATAGTTAAGGAAACAGGATCATCAGCACAAGAATTGATCAATGAAAATTCACTACTAGGGGATAGGATTAGATACACCGGCTGTTCTTTATGGTGATTTTGGGAGAGTGGATGAAGTTTCATTGCACAGGAGAATGGACTTTGTTAAAAAAAATAAATAAAAAAAAATAAAAAAAATAAGGAAAAAAAAAAGAAGACCTGAGTGGAGTTTAACATCACCTGGTACGCGAATGAAGTGGAGGCAGGAACCGCAGCTTTATAATGGTTGACCAGATGTACAACTTGACATGTAGTCATTGCAAAGGACACGCCGAACATGCTTTGAAAATCTCAACGCATGTCATTCCCTTAGCGAGCCTTGTATGGATTGATAGACTCGAACGAAAGCATTTCCGGGATTCGTCTATATGCCAGTCTGTTGTGTGTGGTATTGAGCCGGTTCATAGATAGGTTTTTGCATATGCAGTTGTTGTGATCGTGTGCGGTGGATTGTTCCTCTGATCGTAAGTTAGGTAGCTTGTTGACATTTTGACGTCATCTCTCCAGGACACTCCCCCCCCCCCCCCCCCCCCCTCTTTGCCAATTACTGCAACTCGTCATTGATAATTTCTGTTAGATCGTATCGCTCGTTTGTAACTCTCACGGCTTTGATATCATTTTATAAGTTTCCTGAAGTACTTATGCCATGATGTTTCTTTGTCGTTTTTGACATCTTAAGCTGCCCTTTGTTGTTGCTCTATATTCTTCAAGATGATCTGTGGGGAGTGTAACATCTCTAAATAATAGCATGTCTCATAGTTATCAAGTTCCATATAACATGTTGGGTGAGGTGTCGATCAGACCTCTCTATATTTTGTCTTTGCTGGCAGCATTTGCAATTACTGCAGTGGTGATTTTATGTTACAAAGTCACAATGTCGTAAATAATCCTTTCAAACAACCTCCAATGTAATTCTTTACATTTTATTTTAGAGTTGTCATGGCTTGTTTTATAGTCTATGTTCTAAATATATGATTAAAACACGATGACGGTCTCTTTCAAATTACTGAAATAATGTGTCTGCAATTTCGCTTGTTAATATCAGTTCTCGTGTGGCGATTCTGCTGATATAGTCATGTGGGTTGATGAGGGTAAAAATTGTGTAGAAGAAAAACATATTACAACCTGCAACATTAACATGCATTGTTTCGTCCATGCCCCAGGGGTGGCATGTATATTACAACAAGTGGATAAATCATGGTAATAAAAAGTAATACACGAGTCTGAGTTACGAATGATGTGCACGTGTCTGATGTGACAGGGGGTTTAGAAAATACGACTTACTGGCAAGCGAAAAAGGTTAAACTCATCCCACTATGTGACGCCATTTGTGTGTGTGTGTGTGTGTGTGTGTGGTTATTTTTAGGTCCCACCCGGCTGTAGTCGGGGATTTATATTCCCTAAGGGTTGAACGGGTTACTGGGATTTGTAGCCAGATAAATATCTTCCAAATAGTGGCTCTTTGTGTCATCGGATGTTTATCGCTGGTTGTGAGGTCCTGGTGGGGTTGAAGGTTACTCAAGCTTAAAGGGAAACAACCAGCAAGTTTTATACATCTGTAAAAAGCATATACATCAAATGTACTGTCTCTCTTACAGTCATCATTTTTTTTCTTCAATTCCTATAATCGACATAAAATGTTTGAAGACAGGTCTTTGATTTATAGCCGCAGTAAAGGTCCAAAATAAATCAAACGCTGCTCCATAGTAAAAAAAATAATATTCCACAGTAAGATTACTTCCGCTGAGCTGTGCACTGGAAAATGTTATTTATTCCGAAATACTAGTCTACAAATTATTACTTCAGAAACCATTTTTGTCAGGTGCATACAACTCTACCTTCTAATGTTAAAAAAGAAATAAATGTGAGTTGGAATCTAGACAAGTCTTGATTAATTATATTTCCTTCTCATTGTTTTGAGCAATGTATTTTGTTAAACGCTATATTGGACAACGTCGTACATGTTATGCATGTGTATTTATGACCCCGCCATTTATAACTGTAGTAATCTGTCTGATCTAGAAACAAAAAAACTTCACCAAGTACCACGTTCAACCTTCTTTTGGAAGTCACTGTTATCAACATTTTCCGGAAATATTTGTGGTCTGGTTTATATGCGCCATTTTCGTAGCTATAATTCTAGTATGGCGTCAGTGTCGCTGTCCTCACTGGCTGACCTCTGCTTCTTGTCTTGTCCCCATATGTTTCTTTTGTCCTTATCTTCCTGATGTTGTTTCTCATGTGGACACAAGATTGACTTCAACAAATCGATGTAGATGAAATGACACATTCCTTTGTCATATACAATATCTTCACAGCTGATCAGTTCCAAAACCGAGATTGTATCCTTCTCCTTGTTACGGTGTCCACAGTATGTGTTTGCATCCCATAATCACCACCAACAAGAAATTAGCCACGTTTATACATGCAAGTTTGTTAAGTTCATTTTAATGAATGAACACGTATCCTACAGTATAGCATTTCATAATCAGTAGACGGTTGTCCGTGTAATCGTGAGTATCGCAGCGACCACAATTACACACGCACACACAATTACAAAAACAAACAAACCCGGACAAAACAAAAAAGCCATTCATTCAATAGAGCATAGGCGTTCACAGCTCACTCTGGGAGCAGAACAGTTATGTTAATCAACATAGAACTGGTACTATTAGCCATAGACCGTTTGCAGACTAAGGTTTGTCTAACCATCTCAATGCACTGATATTTCCAGCGCCTGGGTTCTGAAGAGGTCTGACATCTGTCGTACTGTGACATGTGTAGATATATTTTGTTCCAAACATGCATCAAAGTTCAACTACAGAGAGAGAGAGAGAGAGAGAGAGAGAGAGAGAGAGAGAGAGAGAGAGAGAGAGAGAGAGAGAGAGAGAGAGAGACAGAGAGACATAAATAAAGAGAGAGAGAGACAGAGAGACATAAATAGAGAAAGAGAGAGAGAGAAAGAGAGAGACAGAGAGACAGAGAGACAGAGAGACATAAATAAAGAGAGAGAGAGAAGAGAGTGTATGTGTGTTGCTGAGCACTTCTTGCTTCTTTTTAAAAGCATAAATCAAGTGGATGTTTACTATGTGTTTTGAGACTTCACATTTGAGCAGACACATTAGGATATAGCCAAGTCAGGATTAGACAACTCATACACATACATGTCTGGATGAGGCTTATATGGTTAGCGTTTCCTCGATGGCATTTGATTATTTCAGTGACGGGAAACTAGACCGTTGTGTCCAGATGGTAAAGACAATATCACGTTTTTTTTTTTTTAATCGTTCACTGGCTGTGAATTCCGGCGGAAGGTACAGGTTAATCGTCCGCTTGGACTTTTGGCTTTCACCTGGACCTGATTTTTGCGTGTACAACCATTTTACTGTTATTGTATATTTTTTGTTAGGAATTGACAGATAGGTTGTGTAGTGTTAACGCTGTCGTCGTATGTGTTGGTTAGCTGGTGTTATTCCTCGTGTGCTGATAGTATGCTAAGACAGTTGTGTTGGGGTTGTACCATGTTTAGGTAGGTGTTCTTGTCCCTGGATTTTTGTGGGTTATCTATCTGCGTCTTGTGCTGTCGTTGACATTGTCCGCTAATACTTGAACCACTCACCCTGCGTGTGCCACTGAGTCTCGCATGGCGAAGATCGTAGCCTAGTTGGCGCTGCACTACAGAAGGTGGAATCGTGTCCTTGGGTATATCCATGGGAATGGCCCGGGGTGGATAGGTAAATATAACTGCTGCCACTGCCCGGGGATTTCGGATGAGGGACTGTCCATAACTGTGGAGGTTGTTTTTAGGTGATATTGTTCTTTGGCCATTAAAGATGATGTGTGTGCTTCATTTGTGTATGTGTTGAGTGTGTTTTGGTATAGTTTGTCTGTCACAGGGCCGTACAGCGAGCCCTAGTTCAATAATATAGATATCAGGTCCTTGACAGATAAAATGGAGGCTACGTCCGTTAGGATTTGAACCAAATTGATACATAATGGCAGTTGTTCTGTAGATTTTAACCCAACCTTAGTAGTTGATTGAGATAGAATGTTACTAGAATATTAAATGTGTTGTTTGACTAGGGTTAACTATTGACAAATTATAGATTATTAACAGTTTTTTGTGGTAATTTCGTTTATGGTCATAGTGCAGACATATTTCGGCTCGTCTCTTAATTCATGATATGGCTACTGAGTTGGTTTCATTGCGTTGCTGGAATGGTTCCCTTAATTAGTGGCATCGTTTGCGCAATCAACTCCTAAAAACTTGATAGTGATTTCGAGTCTTGTCTGATTTATTGTTAGCACTAGATTGTGATCGTTTTGTGAATAATGTCTAATGTTGGCGTCTTGACTGTGTGTATTTAGTGGTAACGACTGAATGTGTTATAAATAGGGTGCGTCTTTACGGATAGGCGACGATAGGGCGACATACACGGTAAACAAGTATTTTTTTGGAGTGCATCAATGCGTGATAAATGTGATGTTCTGCTGTGTGTCTGATTGAGAGTCCAAGAAATCCTCAGCAAGGCCCTTCGCCCTCGATCATTATTGTTGCGTCATCGTGTTTTTCATCGGGCAGCCATATTCCCAGGACTGGAGAAAAGAATCGTTGAATTGTGGTTTTGATTGTAGCGTTGGTTTCTGGTTTTCTCCTTGTCCTAGGTGTTCCATTGGGTCGGGCTGGCGCCGTTCATCGTTCTTCTATCATTCTTGTCTATCCTGTTCATTACATATAAGTATTGTTTTGAGTGCACACATCACCCATCCTCATCTGCAATTGTTAAGGAGTAGCTTTCGGATTCCTATTCTGAGTTTCAGCTGTTACTATCCAAAGTGTTTTAACAGTTGCTATTATACTGCTTTTATTATCTAAGCTGTAATATTGTCCAGTCTTATTTTTTTTTTTTTTTTTTTTGTAATTGTGACTGCATTTCTGTTGTTACTACGTTAAAGCGTTGTTCTTCAATATATTTTTTTTTCTAACCGTGCGTGTATTTATTTATTGATCAGCAAAGCAACAGTTTGATTGTAATTGTTGTACTACTACAAGATGTCTAGTCTCGCCGACTTCTTAGAAATGGCCAGACAACATGAGCTCACGGGTGAGAAAGCTCTAGAATGGGCTGACAAGAAGTATACAGAGTTAAGAGACAGACAAGATCGTGCCGACGAGAGACAGCTGAAGAAACTCGAACTTGAAGCGCAAAATAAAGCCAAAGAGCAAGAAGTCAGTTTGAAACAACAAGAATTAGCAGTACGAGAGAAAGAGATAACTTCTCAGGCAGCCTTGAAACAGCAAGAGTGTGCAGCTTTAGCTGAACGAGACAAAGTACAGTTATTGATGAGGGACAAAGAGATAATCAGTAACACTGAAATACAGAAAGAGAGGTTAACAATGGAACTAAAGGCAAAAGAGCTAGAAGCCCATAGGGATGCCGAGGTACTAATGAAAAAAGCGGAGTTAAAGGCAGCTGAGCCCTCCTTTAAAAAGTATCAGGGTCTGGTTAAATTTTTCAATCAAGGTGAATCCATTTCGGCATGGACACAAAATTTTGAATACATGGCAAAACACTTTGAAGTACCACTTACAGAATGGTCACTAGTCTACAGGAAACATCTGGGGGGTGAACCGCTGAAACTGTTAGAAACAATTCCTGTCCAGAAGTTAGATGATTATGAATTTGTGAAGGGTAGAATTTTACAGCATTTTGCACTAGATGAAGAATCTTATAGGAACACTTTTAAAAATCTGTCCCCAAAACCTGAACAAACCTTTATCGACTACATGTCGGAAGTTGAGACTACCTTTGATAAGTGGATAACAGCTGCTAGGATTGGTAAATCTTTTGAGTTATTAAAAGATCTACTAATTAGAGATACAGTTTTATCTAGTGTACCCAGTAACATGATGACATTTTTAATTGAACAAAAGCCATCCACAGTCAAAGAAATGGAAACATCAGGAGCAGCCTATTTCAATGCTCATAGAAACATTTTCATTTTTGGTAAAGGCTCAGATGTCAATTATGGGGCTGCTGTGCAACCTGTATACAGAAAAAAATCGTACCACACCGAGGCTACAAGAAGGACATTCAAAGACCATAGGAGTCACAAATCCTTTAAGGATAAGGGCCCGATGATCACATGCCCGTATTGTAAAACGGAGCATGGTAAAAGGCAGTGGTGTGAGGAGAATCCAGAATTTGAACAGTATGTCCAGAACTGGCTTAAGAGGAGAGCAGAACGAAAAAGCTCATATGGCCTACCTCGTGAATGCCGCATCTGCCGTGCAATTAACCACTTGCAGGACAAATGCAAGTATCGTAAACAATATCATCAAAGTGTTGCGGCAGAGACTTCTGAAAGTAGTGGGAACGAGAGTGATGTTATGATGTCGGATCCAGGTATTCCTGAACAGTCTACGGCAAATGCTGCAGAGATTGTAGACTTTGCAGAGACGAAGTGTCAGGTATGCAAGACATTCAATGATAATGGCAAACTGACCTGTGGCCATGATGTATTAGCAACAGGAAATGCAAATGCTGCTACCGGTTTTGATGGAAAACTCAATCTCAGTAGTGGTTTCATCAATGGACAGAAGTGTACAATTTTGAGGGATAGTGGGTCGACAGTATTGGGCATTAGAAAGAGCTTGGTGAATGACTGCGATTACACAGGGGAACATATTGAATGTCGCACGTTTTCTGGAAGGAAAGAAAGGTATGAGTTGGCATGGGCCACCCTCAGATCAGTATATTGTTCTGGAAAGACTAAGTTTACCGTGTTATTAGATCCAGTGGCTGATGTCATTCTAGGAAACTGCAAGAATGTGAGAGATGCGTCTGAAAGTGATGTAGTGAAATGGCAGCAAGAAAACATTGATTGTGGTGTTGTAACAAGACAACAAACTGTTGGAGAGAAAGATGTGTGTGTGACAGAATGCAAGGAAAAACTTTCAACTGTTATTTCTTCCACTCAAACAAACATCAGAGATGAGGTCATCACAAACATACAATTTGACAATCCTCCAGATAAATATATACAGGTTAAAGAAGTGTTGCCGCTCCTTTCAAAACTATCTCTGCGGGTCGAGGGACTCAACACAACAGTGAATCCGCCCTCTACCAGATTATACATTATTAAAAGTCTCTTTTCTGAACCCAAAGAATCCCTTTCTGCTGAAAAAGACATTCTTGCACCCGTTTTTTCCATTTCCCAGTGTGCATGTGAACATGTCCATATTTCAGAGCGAGTGCCACTGTTAGAAAAGCAAGACAATGTTAAATTTGGTAACTTATTCCCTGTTGATCCAGACAGATACACTCAAAGCAAAAAGCACATAGGTTCAAACATCAACAGATCCATCAACATAAAACATGTTCTAATGTTTCTATTATTCCAATTTTTGTTATTGATATGTGCATTTTCATTATTAATGTTCAACAGAACATCTGTTGTTCAAAGAACTAAACATTTTGGACTGATTATACAGCCCTCAAAAGTTGAAATTTATTTTGATGAAACTGATTCTTTAGGCCATAAAGTTTCTAAAGTGATGATGATGAAGAGGAATGAGAAGATTGTTACAAAAATTCCGAATTTGAAAATCCCTACCACCAAAAAGGAAATCCGAAGCCTACTCGGGCTCATAAACTATTATTAAAAAAAAAAAGAAAATCATTCTCAATCATGGTCTGGAAACAACAGTCTTCACGCGACTATTGAAAAAGGGTTAGCCAATACGATCTAGTGGAATACGGAGTTGGACCAGGCCTTCGCCAGGATTAAAACCTTTTTCTCCAGTCCCTTCATGTTAAAATTGCCCAATTCTAAATTGCCTTTTATTCTTAGGTGCAATGCCAGTGGATGCAGCTGGATGGAGAGGTACTACACCCGATCTGCTATGTTAGCAGAAAGTTGACATCAGCTGAGGAACGGTATGACAACAAACCGCTCCGAGTCATCAAGTCGACATCTCCGAAACACATCCGCATTGCGAGATGGGCATTGCTACTGCAAGACTTCAAATTTCAGATTGCTCATATCAAAGGCTCCACCAACCATATAGCAGACCTACTAAGCCGTTTATAAAATGACTCTACATCCAACAGAGTCATGTCAGTTCGATCAAACGACATTTTCAACTTTAAAGATATCCGATTGACAGCATGCTAAAAAGAACTGTCTGTATCCTGAAGCAAAACTACAAGCTTTCACAATACCTGCATACAGAGACAGTGTTGTTTGATGCAGAACTCTACTCAAGATAAAGATTTCACTTCATACAGACAATGCTGCTTGATGCAGTAGGTCACTATACATGATAACATTACACATTGTTTTAAATAGACAGACTTGACAGAGTCTATTTGACAATGTAATGATGTTAATGTACGTTCCTCAAAGAGAACTTGAAACCTTTCTGTTTATACTGACACTGTTCCGTACATCTAATATCTGGAACTGAGACTGAATACATTTTCTTCAACATACATACTGTTGCTGCAGAGACTAATCTCATTGGCTACATGGACATTAGTAGCAATTACACATTCAACCAGGCTGAACTATGTTGGACATTTACAATTCTCAAGATATTCTTCAAGATAAATACCGTTCCTCAGAAACTGTACCTTTTAACTGAATGGACATTAATAACAGTTGCGTACCAAACTATACTAACCTATGCACATCTGGAAAATTTCAAAAGTTTTCAACCGTTGTCAATTCAATGATTCTAAGGAGACCCTCAGGACCAAGTGGATTAGTTAATTATGATAAAAGAGTGAAAGGGTAATAAAATGGAATGAATGGATGAACGAAAGATGTACTGTGTTGACATAAGTTTATGCATATATATGTATATATATATTAGCATTGATACTTATGAAACCTTGGTATATTTTTATGTTGTATATGTTATATGTTGTATGTGATTTCTCTTTTATGTTTTTTTTTAATGGTAAAGGTGCATAACTTAATTTTTTTTATCATGTAATAATTTTTCGAGAATTGGTTTTGCTGTTATGCTAAATCTAATGATTTTTCTTACATTTTAAATTTTTCGGATTTTGTTCTAGACATTTCACAGATAAACTGTTTCACAAATTTTGGCATTTAAAGTTTTACAATAATTATTCTGCCGCTAAATTTTCATGGTTACTCTACGTAGTGTTTACGAGCAACTTCATGTAATAGTATGTATATATAATCATTTCACAATAAGATTTCAAAGAAATCAAGCTTGCACATGTTTTCTTTTTTACAGATGTAATACACTAGTAGTATTGTAGGTTAGAATAACAACGTTAGATAAAATAATTAAATGATTTCATAGTTTTTGTTGTTGTTAAAAATATGTGACAATTATAAAGCGATTATAGTGAACAAATTGTTGGGAGGACATTGTATTTCAAATGAGCTTCACTGAGACTAATTATGGGGTTCTTAAATTGTCGGAGACTATACATGTGGGTTGACGGTGTCCTTGGTGGATGGATATGCGTCGTGCAGGTCACGTATTTGTCTACTATTTATTCTACACTGTTGGTCAGAAGGTGTGACTAGTGTCTTGGCAGGGATTGCGTATTTATAGACACAATACGACGGGACGTCGGGAGCTGCAAAAGAACCATGGATATCTCGGGAAGACATATCTGTGACGACCATTGTTATTAGCATCGCTGGGAAGCGCGTTCGATGGCGTTTAACTCGCACGGGAGTGGGGTTAAGTTCATTATTTTAAAGTCATTACCTGTATGATTAGAAGGTGTTGGATATGGTGGCGGATTTGTGTCAGGTGCTGACAATATTTGTACCTTCGGGGGAGGCTGTTGTCCTCATGTGTGTACATCCACAAATTTATGTACTTTATTCTCATGTGGTTGACTCAGGGTAAAAGAATCTCCTGCCTACCCACTTAACTGATTGTTCCTTAAATAGGGGGTTAGATTCCATACCTAGTTGTCGATACTTGATTACAGACTAGGATAAGTAGCATCCATGTCTGTCATCAGGAAGTATCGTTTTAGAGGATGTCATAGCCCTGTGGGACAGAGTATAGACAATACGTCGTGTAACTACATGTTAGTGTTTGACGGACCAAAATTGTGCACCAGCGCTCAGCCAGTTGATTTGATGATACGGGGAAAACCCGGGATGCGTGAACACTGGTGCAACGTACACGTTTGAACCGGAGCTGAACGGGGAGGAGGGAGAAAGGAACGGCGAGGATGAGGACATTTTGAGAGACGTGATTGTATATTTTTTGTTAGGAATTGACAGATAGGTTGTGTAGTGTTAACGCTGTCGTCGTATGTGTTGGTTAGCTGGTGTTATTCCTCGTGTGCTGATAGTATGCTAAGACAGTTGTGTTGGGGTTGTACCATGTTTAGGTAGGTGTTCTTGTCCCTGGATTTTTGTGGGTTATCTATCTGCGTCTTGTGCTGTCGTTGACATTGTCCGCTAATACTTGAACCACTCACCCTGCGTGTGCCACTGAGTCTCGCATGGCGAAGATCGTAGCCTAGTTGGCGCTGCACTACAGAAGGTGGAATCGTGTCCTTGGGTATATCCATGGGAATGGCCCGGGGTGGATAGGTAAATATAACTGCTGCCACTGCCCGGGGATTTCGGATGAGGGACTGTCCATAACTGTGGAGGTTGTTTTTAGGTGATATTGTTCTTTGGCCATTAAAGATGATGTGTGTGCTTCATTTGTGTATGTGTTGAGTGTGTTTCGGTATAGTTTGTCTGTCACAGGGCCGTACAGCAAGCCCTAGTTCAATAATATAGATATCAGGTCCTTGACAAGTACCATCTGGGAATTATATGTACACTCCAGCACCACCATTTCTAACTGTACTTTCTGCGAGCCCATCTGTATAGACTCTGACCCATTGTTCTTGTGGGTATTCTTCATCAATATAACTGAGGGTGGCCATTCTGTGTTGTACACTATCTTGTTCTTTCTTGTCAAATATTCCTATCACATTTGTCTGGATTTGTACTGTTAGTTTGCATTTTTCTCTCCATGTGGTTTGTTCTGGAATACTGTTAAGTGGATAACCAATTTCTGGAAGGTCAGCAGTTTGTCTACATATTTGTTTTGCTTTATGTATAAAGCTGCTTCCTTTTAACCGTCCCAAGGCTAGGTTTTGAAATCTATTTTTCATGGGCTGATCTGGCATACTGAGGAACTTTTCAGCTTGTATTTGCAACTTGGTATCTCTGCGTTCTCTCAGTGCCTGTGATTTCCCAGCTTTCTCGATTTCTAATATGGGGGTTGATTTCATCCCTCCTGTACTCCTTTAATGTGATTCTAGATGCTAAACACTATGCAGTTGACCCATATTCCAAGTGTGGTTGTATGCTCTGCTTGTATATTTTATTAAGTATTTTCTCACTGGCTCCCCATGTGGTCCCACTTAGTTTTCTTAGCGTGGCTGTCTTCCTCCTGGCTTTGGTTGCTGCCTTTTTGAAATGCCTTCTCCATGTCAACCTGTCATCACATGTGACTCCGAGGTACGTGGGCTCTTTATCATCTCTTAGGGGTATTCCGTTTAATTTGATGATGCCCGCTTTTTGCTTTGGGGAGAGAGTGAAGAGTGTGGTGCTACATTTGTTTGTATTGATGCTGACACACCATCTATTCGCCCATGCCTCAAGTGCATATGTAGCCCGCTGAAGTGTCCTTGTGGCTATCGTTGCATGTATATAGGTGCACCACAGTACCAGGTCGTCGGCATACATTGCCATTTTGATTCTATTTGGTATTTCAGCAACCAGGTCGTTAATGAATAGGAGGAAAAGTGTGGGCGACAGGACACCACCTTGTTCCCCCCTCCCTTTCGGGATCTCTCTGGGATTTTCCGGGGAATTCACATTACAGTTGCATATCCTTTATTGAACGTTGCTAAACCAACTCCTGCCAATACTTGTCTGTTGTGGTTTTTCTAGGCACGTTACTTTCGGTAACATGCCATTGCTTTCGGAATCTCATCACAAATGGTCATTATTTTTGTTTCACCCAAGGAAACAGTTATCACCGTCCTTCTATTAACCCAGGGCTAGTAACAGAAATATGCTTACGCATGTACGTCCAAAGGAAACATGAAGAAGATCATTATTACGTGGGCTGAACATATCAGAAATCTAGAGAATTACATGCAGTAGAAAGGGTGGGGGAGGGGGGGGGGGGTTAGAATAATCTAATACGAGACTTGTAACGTAAAAGGGTACACTAAGGATTATGATGCTACTTACTAAATCACTAAACATTTCACATGGTTTGCAGTCATTTCAAACATCAAAGGACATTTTCTATAATTGTCACAAATGGGCAAATGACAGTCAAAAGATATGGCCCATTATTATGACACGTTGTATAATGTTAAATTAATCGTTTTCTTCTTGGGCCCAACAGTGTTTGTATATCTATTTCTGATCTAATTGTGTTTTTGTCTTTCTTTTTTTTCCCCCTGAGTGTTTTATGAGATATGTTCTCTGCGATACAAACGATGACGTGGACAACTGTTCTGCTGACTATGAGACACTAAACAGTAAGTGGTCAGACGTTGAAATACTAAGTAAATACACACACACACACCAGTGAAGAATGGTTGCTAATTTGTGGGTAGTGATCAAGGGATGCAAACACATTCTGTGGATAGAGTAACAAGGGAAACGATACAATCTATGTCTTGAAAATGATCAGCGATGAAGATATTTTTTGTAGCAAAGGAAAGTGAGATTATAAATGCATCGATTCCTTTAAGTCAACCGTAAGAAAGAGGCTGTAAATTCTACATAGAATTCAATTTAATAAATTTGTTTGTGGGATGCATACTACTACTTGATAGACAGTATCGCAAAACATATTCATGGCAATAGTCGAGCAAACATGTCTGACAGTTAACTATGTAATGGATGCTATTATATAATCTTCTCAGAGTTTTTGGCAGGCGCAAATACATGTGCCTAATAATTGTAATTGGTTACATAGAATGTATCTCACACATAAAAAACTGTATTTATTGTTATCTAGGCACATGATAGTGGTTGATGACTCTTTGATCTCGAGCTGGACTTTTTTTTAAAACGATCCTGGCTCCTAGGTCGACCCAGCCTTGAGCGGGTCCCGGCTGCAGTCCCGGGAACTGAAGGCGGCCGGAGTGATGCTGACCACACCACCCATCTTGTGACGATTGGACAGTAAAATAAAGATCTAGCCCTAGATGCCCTGAACTCCTTAAGGCGTGGTAAAGGGTCCTTTACTTTCTTGTTGATCTCATATGATATTGAGATATGCTCTGCTGTTTTCACACAAATATGTCAGGTGGAATGTTTGAATTACTGGTTGTTTCGTTTATGTAATGTGCAAATGTATCCTTCAACATAAAAAAAAAAAAAAAAAACACAATATTGCACATGAATACCTGTACGGAAGGCATACAGTCAATGCAGAGGCCCGAACACAAAGAAAACATTTGAGGTCAGGGATCGTGTGTTGTTTGCTACGAAGTCGTAGTGATGATGGTTTAGGGTAAAGACGGAGGACACGAGTGAGGAGTATTGTCTGGATTTTTTCACCGGGTCACGCCGGTGTGTTGAGAAATGAACAGACGGACAGACTGGCTGGCTCTGCACAACTTGGTGGAATACTGCTACATGATAGGGCACACGTGGTTAGTGCCTTGTGGGAGAGCGTGTAAAATGCGGAGGAGCAGATGGATCACCACAGTTTGGTGAGATTGATGCAGTTGGGGGTGACGAGAGGTTCTGGCAGAAGCTCAAGGCTCAGAGGAAAGGCAAGACTGACATTTAATCAGAAAGCTACTGGCACCATTAGTATTGGAACTCTTCGCTGGCTGCTGAAGATGGGGACGGATCGCTTATGTGAATGCCCCAAGTGCTGTGATGTCGGTTCTTGAATCAAATCAAATCACATCAAAATCAAATTAGGAGGTAAAGGAGACCGCCTTGATGTTGACCACATTCCCACTGAATACCGGCCTGTCTGTAAAATATGAATCCAGCATCATAAGTCCGATACCCCTCTGGTGTAACAAGATTTGATTTGATTTGACCTGATAACGATTTAGATATCTACATTCATTACATAGTAATTTTAAAATAATATGTAAATAATTTTGTAAGCTAGTTTCCTTAAGAAATCTAATGTGGCGTTGATATATCGTGCAACAATTGTATATTTCAGGAATGTTCTGCAAAAAAATTTAAACACAGCACTGTATATCACATCTTTTGCTACTCCAAAAACACATAATAAACTATAATAGTCATTCTCAATGGGTTCACAATAATTACCCAACTCGTTCCGTTGGGAATGCAATTTTTTCTTTGTTATTTTTAAGCCCTACCTAAGCGTCTCCCTGGGGCCCTGAATATAGCCGGGCCATAAATATGGCTTAGCCACAGATATGGCTTAATGGCTTAAAGGGGTTTCTGAAACCTCTCTACAGGCGATCCTCATCCGCATGGTGGCACTTATGTCACCGGGTGTTTATCGCGTGTGTGACGTCCTGGTGGGGTACAACATACCTCCTTACCTACCATATGGGATGCAATGTTTCGTTATTCGAAGCCCCATCCTAGCTTTTGCTGGGGGCGCTAACAATAGACGGTCCATAAATATGTCCTAACGGCTGAACGGGGCTTCTGGGACCTCTCCACGGTCAATCAGTATCCGAATGGTGGCACTTTGTGTTACAAGGAGTTTATCGCTTTGTGTAATGTCCTGGTTGTGTACAACTTATATACATACATATTCAAGAGTAACTAAAGTCGTTCCTATGTGGGACGCAATTTTTGCGGTATTTTGAAGCCCCACCCTGGCTTCAGCCGGGGGCCGCCATAAAGACTAACGGTTGGACGCGGTTTCTGGGACCTCTCTACGGGTGATTCTCATTCGCATGGCAGTACTTTGTGTCCATAAGTGTTTTACGCTTCTGTGATGTCCTTCCTGGTGCGGTAACATCTACGACTACTACTACTACAACTACAACTATTCGAGAGTTCGCGTCTTGCATTGCAATCTTAATTAATATTTGACAGGAACACTAACCCTGACTTATAATTAAAAGAAAACTTAACTGATGTACTCTTTTATACATATGTCCCTCCATACTGCCATTATGGAGGCTATTGCAGCCACAACGAACTGTACACGTTACGCCACTGAGGTGTTGAGCTTGTGTCGACACATTTGAATATTTTTAAGTCCAAACATGACTATGTGAGGGATAAGGTCAATATCACACCGGCCCCCTTTACTTCCATGAATATTATCCTGTATCTAAATTAGGCTGGTCTTACCTAGGAGCCAATTCCAGTTTCTTTTAATAAAAGAAAAACAAACGTAACCACGTTTAACCTGATGCTAACTAGCTGAGCTGCCACAGTCTCTAGCTATATGTGTGGTCTTGTTTATGTGCGCTAGTTTTAGCCAAAGTTCTGGTATTTGCGCCGTCTGTGGGCTTAATGCTTCTTTCCTCCAAATCAGACCACTTATTTCCTATCCTATTGTCAGCTATGCCCTTCTTGCCCTTTCATTCCTGATGTTTCCTCCTTGGTTTTAGCTCTTTCTGAATTGGTGAGGCGTATTTCGTCAGACAGCCAGCTTCTCAACATAATGTCTTTTGGACCATCATTTATTGTTTCACAAATCTCAAGATATTAGGGCCGACATAAGAGCGTCTAATCACTATTGAAATATAAGGTGAAACGGCCATGTGGTTACACGTTACTTTACTGACTGACTTACTTTCTACCCCACCGGGACATCACACAAGCGATACAAATCTGGATGTCACAAAGTGCCACCATGTGAGTGAGGATCACCGTGGAGAGGTCCCAGAAACCTCGTTCAGCCTTTGGGTCATATTTATCGACATGTTATATTGCAGCCCATGGCAATAGCCAGAGTAGGGCTTCAAATACCGAAAAATGTTGTCCTAAAAAGGACCGGAAGTACAATTATCATAACACACGTTACTCGTATACCTCATACATGAAGTAGCGAGCCTACCCCTGCATTTTTTATGGTTGGGTTGTATCAACTTTAGTAGTTTGCCATTGATTCTTAAACGGTCGACGCTCATACAGTTGTTAAGGCAACTCTTTCTTTTGACAAAATGCTAGCAACTGAATCAGGCCAAAGAATTTGGAATTTGTGAACTGTTTTCATAACCAGTCGAGCTAAATAATGTGTTATCCAAGGGGAATAATTACAAATTGAAGCGACCAGGCGAAGTATATAAATTAAGTACATATAATATCATTAAATAAACACGCATATGCAATTGCAAGAAATGGTTCATTCTATTTTAAAGGTGGGTTCGATCCAGTGCAAAAACGAAATGTTCTAGAAATGCTGGCATAATTAAGCCCAATACACTGATAATAAATCAAAAGCTTTCTCTGCTACAAATAAATGCCGATGACGTGAAAGTCCTGATTTGAAATATGTGTTCCCTCCTAAACAATAATGTATATTAGTTTTTGCCAGGCACAATTTTGTGTGTCTTCTTTCCTAAGGTATTCAAATGTTGTACTCTGTATAAAACTGTCCATCTTGCCCATTTTCTAACTGTCATTGCGTTGCCACTGTCTCGGGCAAGAGGTCTTCCGTCTGAGGATATAGGACCTCCTGGCTAGTGCAGTCACCAGGAACTGTGCAGGCTAGAATTGTATTCATCAAAACGTGTGTTTTATATTTCAGTCTGTTCCATGTCACCTTTGTAAACGTGTCTCGCCGCAGCCTTCTGTCTGGTGTACTCTCAATCATTTCTTATAGGGATACTCGTTAATGCCAGGTCGACAAACTGTTAAAAAATTATCTCTCTTGTTCTCCCTAGACCGCTCCTATTGTCCACTGTTTCTATTTATCTTATAATAATGTAACTAAGGATGGTAAAAGCCTTTTTGCAGTCAGTTGTTTTGTTAATTAATTTCTTTTTTCAAAACACTTTCATTAATCGTTTTATCTGACAGTGTATTCTTATCATTCGTTTAAAAAACAACATCTCTAGGGCTTGCAAATAGTTGATTACTAATCGCCTTACTGTCCGTGATTAATTATGTAGATCAGCGCTGTCTGAATGGCTCTCTTCGAAAGTTTCTGGTCTTATTTGTGAAACTATAAAAACCATGATGTGACAACAAGAGAAATCAAGTAAGCAAGGAGTAGACAAAGTAATAATTTTGATGACTTCAGTGCAGACGAATCCCTCCATCGCATAAATACGTTGATGATTTCTGTGTGAAGGCTATAAGTAACCCGTTTCAAATACATGTTGGAAGCCAGCGTTTTTTCTAAAAAAAAGATCGTGGCTAAGATTGTGGTATGTTTTTTGTTTCTAATTACCGTTCTTGTAATGTGCCCTACCTCCCCCCCCCCCCCCCCCCAATTCAAGCCAACACTGTTTCTATAGCCAGTAATCACACAGCAACCATCAGTAAGGTGGGAGTATTAGATCACCCTCAGATGTCTCTAGATGGTGGGGGTTAGTATAACGCATAGCTGACAAATAATTAATTGAAAAATAAAAAAATAAAAGTTTTTGACAATCATATTGTCCAAAGAGCATAATGAAGCGATACGTATACGAGCAATATTTCAGGCTTTTAGATGCCCTGAAGCGTTTTAGTTGTACGGACTCTGGAAACATTCTGCCCAAGATTAGAAGGGACTATAGACATTGTACGATTGGTCTACTAAAAGGAGTGTAGCCAAGAACCCGGGATAAGTCTCGTTTTCTGATATCACCGTAAACTAGTGAGCCACATAAAGGATTCGATGCAGTGAGAACAGAAAATAGCATTTATTTGGTATCGACTGCTTGGAGAGATCATAAAAAAATTGCTTCCCGTCGTTAAATGTTGTATCCAGCCTGAATATAGCGCAGTTGCAAGGTGCGTTTATTATCATTGGTAGTATTGTAGTAAATGTTGCATGTCTGAATGTCTTTAAGTTCACTGCAACGGTATGGTTCACTATGTGAAAGCGTAACCTCCGTCTATGTTTGAAAATTTATCACACGTGTAAGAGGGTCTAGGGTCAGTCCAATAAGTAGTGCTTTTAATCTCCCTACAAACGATTTGTCTGTTAAAAATATGAATGTTATTGATGAAGTTTCTGAAATATGCTGATGGTGAAGATAATGATAACAAAGCAGAAAACATAGTATGTGTATTGCTACATAAGTTCTAGTGTTTATCAAAGAGCATAAAGATGTCTGTTGTGCTACTACATATTGACCAAGGTTACCGTGTTACATGACGTCTAGTGCACAGGGATGGTGGTGAATATTGGTTTAATGTGCATTCATTTACTATATCAATGACTTCCTTGTTCAGTCTAAATCTGCAAGAATATAAAGCAATATCATGTTTGGGATATATTGTATATGAACGACAGAGGGAACACGATTGTGTTGTTAAGGCGCAAAACTTGTACATATTTCTTGGACAAACATAAAACCAAACGAAATGTTGATCAGCGAGCTTTACAATTAAAAAAAATTCAAAAGTTGCGGCTATGGAGCTCTCATCAGCACACATATAATACAAACAAAACCACACTCATACACAACATCACTTAACTTACTGGAAACGAACCAGCAACGTCGATGTCTTGCCAGTATTTGTTGTCTGAGTGACGCTTATATGGTGTTCAATGTTGTATCGAGCGAGATTGATTTGTGAATTTTAGTTTTTTTGTGTGTGTGTGCTAAATTTTATCTCGTTTATATCGTGGGCGTTTTTTTAAGCGCCTGTCAAATATTTAACAAGTTGAAATATTTTGACTAGGATTCATTCTTCGCATATAATGTGAGAACCAAGTTATGACTGTGAATCTGCAACTATGACCAGACTGCAAACACAGTAGGCTAAAAGAGGTGTGGCCAGACAAGTGCTCTATGCAGGAAGCCAAATAAGAGTAAGAAACCACAGTAGGACAAGTTTTGCCGACCGCCATACGCGGGATTTGCTGAGTAAGGGATCCTATCACTTTTTGACTGAATGTTTCCATGTGAAATGAGGATGTTATAACAAGTGAAGAATTCTTGGTAATAAGAATTAATAAATCAGTATGAGTTTACAAATCACGTGCATGTTTTGAAAGTGATCTAGGTGTCATAAACTATGACAAGCTGGTTAGCGCACAAGGGAAACAACTGTCATGTTTCCTAAATCTGTATAGATTACTACAGCTATCGAATGCAGTGTCATTTTACAGACATCGTTTATTCTTCAAATTCAAACATCAAATGAACATCGCTTTCATAGATCAAGAAAAAGCCTTCGATAGAGTAAACATAAATTTATTATGGAAAGTTCTTGAAAACTACGGTATAAATGGAACAATTTTAGATTGTATTAGGGCTATTTATAGACAAAGTGAAAGCGCCATTAGAACAAGAGCTGGCATCACAGACTGGTTCCCAGTAACATCGGGAGTAAGACAAGGTTGTGTATTATCACCTTTACTTTTCATAATATTAATGGACATAATAAATAAAATAGACATAACACCAACAGATGTCGATAAACAGGAAGACTTCAATGAGCTGCTCTTTGCCGACGATCAATGCCTATTTCACAGTGATAGTAAACAGCTGCAAGACCACATAAACCTACTACACGACAGTTGCCTCAAGCATCATATGAAGATCAATACTGAAAAGACAGAAGTCATGAGCATAAGTAGAGAGCAACAGACCATCGACATAAAGATTCTAGATCACAGCCTAAAACAAGTACAAGAATTTAAATACTTGGGAAGTATCTTTACATTCAATGGTAAAATAGACAGAGAGATCGAAGCAAGAATCCAACAAGCCAACAATGTCGCATACCAGCTTGCCCCAATTTTAAAACACCCTGCTGTCCCAGCTGAGATAAAAAGACAAATTATAAATACAATCTTTATACCGACATTAGGTTATCAATGTCAGACTTGGACATTAACAAAAGAACACGAGAGAAGACTTACCAACTGTGAAATGAGATGTTTGAGAATGGCTGCGAATAAAACCAGAAGAGATCGAGTGAGAAACGATGTGATTACAAGAACTATTGGAACCATGCCCATCGTTAAATTTATTGAGAAGCAAAGAATGAAATGGTTTGGTCACCTAATGAGAATGGAACCAACGATGCCAGCATCAAGAGCATACAACATGAAAATCGAAACACCAAGAGGCAGGGGAAGACCAAGAAGAAGATGGATTGAAGGAGTCACGGACAACTTGAGGCTTCATAACATCACGGCATATGAAGCGACTGAGCGCGCCCTGGCTCGTTTGCCGATCATCTGATAGACTGCGACGCCTAGCGGCACAAGCAGATTTTGACAAAAGAAGAAGTTTATTCTTAAATTCTTATGGTCGACGTTAACTGTTTGAAAGCAGTTTTTGGTTTATGGTCGGTTTAACGTTCCTAAATAAACTAAAGATCTCTAGCAACAACAACAACAACAAAATGTCAAAGCAGGATTAGTTCCGCTGACCAGTGCACTAGGAACATTTTACTCAAAATTTTCAAATAATGTGGCGATCTCGATTAGTAAATCCATTATTTGGCAAGTGCACACAGCTGTACCTTGTAATGTTAATGATAATATATGTATGAGTTACTTATACTTCCGTCTTGGTGATCTGAATGGACAATGCTGTTGACCAATATTGTATCTCATCGTCCAGTTCATGTCTGTGTATTTATTGACCCGCCGTTTATAACTGGGGTTATCCTAGAATAAGAGCCGTCTGGGTGTAGCCGCTTGACGCTCGCCTGCGGCTCAGAAACTTGTGAGCTCGGCTTTTAAGAGAGCTAGACATTTATTTGTTTTTGTTCTTGAAAGTAACTTTGGCTCCTAGACCCACTCAGCCTTAAAGTGCTAAAAGTTAAAGATCTTGGAAGTTAAGGCGGTTGGTGTGATGCTTAACACACCAGACAGCAAGTGCCGACTGGTCAATCCTGAAGTTGTGGTAAAGAATCCTTTCTTTATCTCAAAATTCCTTCAAGTATACGACATAATACCTGAGCCAGATAGTTTCTGGTGTGGCCGTTACTTGTCCCTCAATTATAACTTCTGAGGATGTTGAACACGGATCTGGAATGTGAACTGAGGGTTGCTATACATAAGGCAATTTTTTTAGCTACAGGGATGTCAACACTTTAGTTAGCAGTCCAGAGGTAAAAACTGTCAGTCTGTTTATACGCATCATGTCATTTACCAAATCGTATATATTTGAGATAAAGCCATCATTTCCGTTTGGTGCACGTTTGCTCTTTGTATAATAATAATATTGCTTTTTTTTTAAAGCCACATACATGATACATGTAAGATATAACACTAGCCACCATAACTATTTAATGTGTTTCAGTGTGTGTGAGGTTATAAACTGAAATCATCATCATAATCATGTGCCCTGCCAAGTGGCGTCGGCGTTTATGCGTCAACAGTCAAAGTTCGCCAACCAGCAGGAAAAAAAACCTGTGCTGGTAACGCAACAAGGAAAAAAAAATAAGATCGTCGAAAAACAAAACCAAGAAGCGGGTGTGATCGTCGCTGGAGTTATTTTGTTCATGCTTTGTGTCTCATTTTAAAACACGCGCGTAATCAAATGCCACGATATGTCAGAATTTAAAAGGAATCGGTGAGAAACATTCCGAGATTAAAGATTGGTCGTTGACGAACATTTACATTTGTATTTATATACGTATAAATAAAAAAAAAGGGGGGGGGGGAGAGAAAGGGAGAGAGAGAAGAAATATATGTATAAGCGAAAACTATCCTATTCTATAAACATGGCAACACTATGTTTTATACATTTATGTATCTAAACTTCCCTTATGTTGTCACTCTATTGTATACATACATATCTCTCTACTTTAGTAATGTTGCGACTGTTTTATACATATCTTTCTCTCTACTTTCTTTTTGTTGCCACTCTGTTTTAAACACATGCAGTGGATTGACAGTTTGCGGTTCATAGACTAGTCAACGCTTTACATTCAATCAGTCAGATGCTATCTACATAATAATCTCCCCTAGCATTTTTATTATTTCGTGATTTTGTATTTTGTCTTTCCTTGAAAATCCCGTAGCCCTTCAAAGGCAGTTCATCTCTGTTGTCACAGTTTTACGTTCATTAGAGGATGTACGCTCCACGTTTAGCACTTATAGCATATTGTTGGCCAAAAAATAGTTTCTGATAAGATTTGCTTTAGTACTCTAGGGTATCTGCGTTTGTTTACTTTGATGGTCCGTCTCTTAATTAAATTTCCGTCCATTGATTTCTAAAAATTATTCTGACAAGATTAAATACTCTTCATGTTCTCCACAGCCTACAAAAACATAACATAGTTTGCATTAAAATAGGGTAAAGTTTTACGGTGTAATACACACATTACAATGGAAACCACACAGTGTATATCCCAGGCAAATGCGGCTACAGTGATCCTTCATACAGTTATATAGCCTGGATGAGACAAGTCAATGCAAGAATTGTAAGTCAAATGGTCACCATTTGTACCCTTGCATGCCCAAAGCGAATAGCAGTATGTGACATGCTTAAACAACTCTTAACAGTATGACAATCAACATGCCATCGCTTTCTTACTAGTGTGTTAAACAACGCTACGTGTTTAACGTGTTGAACGTGTTGGAAATGCATGGTGTCTGTGACCTGGAAAGAGTGTCTACTCAGTCACCAAAGGTAGCCCACAATGACAGGCTAGTATCATGACGTAGCACTAAATGTCACCCAGACTACCTGCACCACCAAATGCCATAATACCAATATCTTTTTCACCAGGAGCCATTCGTGTATGTCAGTCATTTACGTGGCTTCGTTTATCTCCTGTTCAAATGATCTCTAGAACTATCTCAGCAAGGATCCAAATTTGTCCAGTCACAGATCTATGGTTGAAAATGTGTTTGCTGCTGAGCGAGTTAATGCTGATTTTTTTTCTCTCCCTTTCCCCATCGCTTTTATTCTAATTTCTGTAAATTCTTCATTCATCTGTATGCAATGTTTCTATGTATGGCTTTCTGCTATCAAAGCCTGGTCATCGGCAAAGTTTAGTTCGTTGATGTAAGTATGTAATCTCTGTGTACATTCCTAATACCATGTGTCATTTGTCAGCGAGCCCAGTTAATAGACTATTCTTCTTTCCAATATTATAATACGTACATGAAATGACTCGAGATGTATATTCCAGCCATGTTTTAGCAATGATACAAAATCATGCTTTTATCATGTAGAAAATCGAAATGTGGCCAACCATTAAATTTGTATTAAACTAAGCCTTTTGGAACTGTGTGATTGTTTTTAACATTTTTATGAGGTACACGTGTGCGTACCTGTCAAAGATTTTAAATCTAAAATTTTAACAAACAAACCCACTTATTGCAATGTAACAGCCTACCAGGTGTGCTCGAAAGTTGTAATGGTTTTGTTATAAAGTGTAATGTATGACGTTAAAATATCTACAGGCCATACAAAAACCGGTTAAAGGTACCCCAAGCAGATGTACACATTATTATATACTAATTGATGTTGAGTAATCCATGCATGCCGAATGCCCGTTGCAATTGCACGCTTAAATTGACTAGACAGTTGATCAACATCAAGACGTATATAACATTGTTTCCCTTGTGTGTGATTATCATTTATCTACAAGCTGTGTTTGTATCCCTTGATTTTCAGTTTATAATCAAACTATCACATATTTATTCGTCATTGTTTTTTGAATTGTATCGTTTGAGGATTATACACCATTTGATATGAGCATGGCATTTCTTGCATTAAAAACAAATTGAGGTAGAAATGCATATACACTTGATATCAATAAATTTATAAAACAATACCGCTTTATATTCAATAACCTTCATAATAATGCATGTTTTTATTTTTAATAAATGTTCGCGATTCTTGTTAAATATTTTTGACGGGCGAATGAAATGTGTGCGAAGATAAATGATTGCAAGAAGGCAAATAGTATGGTTTTGTCCCGGATTGTGCGCATGTCACATCAGTCTGTGTTTAGCACTCGTTCCAGTAGCATCGTAGTGTCGCTTGTGATCACACATTTTCTTAAACTTGTGTTATACTGCGATATATGTACATTATTCCTCAAGGCCTACAAGGTGACCTCTCTGAAAAATTTAAGTTCATCGAGATCCAGTTTCTGCCTCCAACACCACTTCGTTACTTTAGCCCCTGGACCAGCAAGTTATTTCTAACTTTAAGAAGCTCAACACTAAAGCACTCTTAAAAAAAAAAAATGTGTATTTAAGGAAAGTAACTATTTCAAAACTTTTGAAAAGACAAAACATTTTTTTTTAATCTGATGGAAATTATATCAATTTAAAATAGTTACAAAATATATCAATAATTGCAAAACTAATTTTAAATGTGTATGCATAACATCCCTCACCCGTTTCCCCTTTTTTCCCCCCTGTCATTGTCCGTTTTATGCCGTTACAATCTTTCAGAATGTTAAAAAAAAAAAAAAAAATGTGTTTAACATTGTCGTAATATTTAATAATAAATTCAAACTATATTTTGTTCTAAAAGTTTTGAATACCTTTTACAAAATTGACTCCCAAGAACTTAGGATGAACATCTACGTCAATCAAAGTGTCAAATAACATTAAAGAAACAAGCATTATTACTAACCGCCGTGATACTGACAACATTCCTACCAAGTGCCGATGGCTCCATAGGAATAAACTCACAGGGATCAAGTACAGCAGGGATCTACCAGTCATCACTAGAAGTTATCCTCGTCGACAAGTGTTTCGGCCCACGATTTCTCCTAGACACTTTCAGAGGTGGGCCCACCTGAGTTCATGAAGCCCAGGGCTGGTACCCTGCTGCACGAAATTACCGGATGGTGTTTTTCTTTCGGATAGGGACAAGACGACTTGGTGATTTGCAGAAGGTACTGTGAGATAAGAAGCCGCTGCGGTAGCCTAATTAGATCAGTCAGCATACCTGGACGACCGAGCGTCAAGCTTACGATTGGTTTACCGGACACATGTTGGACTTTATTAGCAGGTGGCAGAGGATCACTGGCAGACAATTTGGACACGATGGACTATCAAGGGTGAGAAACCTTTTTCCACTAGAAACCCGGACCAGCTCACCAAGGCCCGTCCCCTACATTGTTGCGTTGCGTCCAAAGCCAGCTCGAGGCCCTTTCGGCTGCCTCGCCCAGTTTTTTAAGTGTTCGTTTCCGTTCATTACCGCGCAGTCCTAGTTCTTCAACCACATTGTACAATGAAGTGGAGACGAGACCTCTCGCTCCCACCTCGACAGCAAAGACACATACCGTGTACGCCTCGTCTCTCCTCAGACCGGCTGCTAAATCACCGTATTTCTCGAGCTTGTACGTGTTATTTTCGTCCATACGCGACTCATACGGGACGGTCAACTCAATTAGGATGAGCTGCCGTTTCTCCGCAGAGTGAAGAACTATCTCAGGTCGCAGACCAGTCTTCCGGATTAACTCGGGGTACCGTTCATGACCTGGCAGATCAACCGCCAGTAACCAGTCCCTCGCAGAGTCTAGCACAGATGGAGCGAATGCGCTTCGGTTGACCTTACCTTTTTGAACCTGCGCAGCCTTGAGGAAACGTATGGGGACGATAGTAGAACTGGCTCTAGCGTTAGCCCTCATTCTAGCCTGGTCAACAACGGCTGCCAACTCTTTTAGCACCTTGTTGTGTCGCCAGGTATATCGGCATTGGACTAGGGCTTTCCTGCACGCGGACAGGACGTGTTCTAGCGTCTGCTTCGCTTTACACAACGGGCTAGTCGGATCATTGGTCGCAGACCACTTAACCATGTTAACACCGGACGGTAATACATCGTACGACGAACGAACGATAAAGCTCAGTCGCAACGGGGTCATACGCCAGATCTCACCCCATGTGAGTACTTTTGGCAATGCGCTCTCCAGGCTGACCCAATGGCCCTGCTGCGACTGTTGGGCTGGTTTCTGAACCCGAACCTAGTTTTCGTTGTCCCTCACCATTTGTATTACCATGTCTCGGCGTTCTTTGGCTGAGGCCTTTGACCACCAATTGACCTTCCCGTGCCCTAGGCCTCGACGGTCGGTTTGAGTGTATCCCATTATCCCCTTCAATTTTAGGGCGTTCTGCGCAGATTCAATCGCATCGAGGACCCTCCACTTCTGGCCAGTCTTTAGACAGGGCTGGACAGCGATGACATTTGGGTTTGAAGACTCGCGCAAGAGCATGGCGAGTCTTACTTTGCCAACTTTGAACTCTTCGGTTATCGATTTGAACGGGAGTACCAGCTTAGCCTGCTTGCAATACAGAGCCACGTCGATCAGACAAGGTGGTGCACCAATCCACTTTCTTAAGGCTGTGTTGATTTTTCTCTCCATGGTTTCCACTGCAGTCATCGTCACCTCGTAGACTAACTGTGGCCAGAGGAGCTTCGGAATCAACATGAATTGGAGACACCATACCTTGAATTTCCCGATCAGCCTGCAACGCTCGATCGCGAGCAGGCCTGTAGCCAGTGACTCGTGTATTTGCCGGACCTCCGCTCTATCAGATAACTTCCAGTTGTAAACGCGACCAAGGCTCTTCACCGGTTCCTACAGAACCGTGGGGATCTTGTTCCTTGCCACCGTAAAACTGGTTGCCGACACCTTGCCCTAATGGATTGACAGACTCCTCGATTTCTGCGGTTTGAACTGCATACCGCTCCATTGGACCACCGCGTCCAATCTTTCCAGGATCGTGCGGGCAGATTCCTCGCTGCCCGTTATAATAGTCATGTCATCCATAAATGCGCGTCGTGGCGGCATCCAGTGATCCTCTATTTGAAGGCCCTGTCCTTAGCCGGCCGCCCCGTCTAACATGATCTGCATGGCCATGACAAACAGTATTGGTGAGATCGTACACCCCATAGCTATCCCAACCTGCAGCTCAGTCCACCTCGTGGTAAACGTCGAGGTAGAGAAGCGCAAAGCGAACTTAGAGAAATATTGCTCGATCATATCATTCATCTGTGCCGGTACGTGGAACATGCGAAAGGCTCGCCACAGTAGCCTATGGGAGACTGCCCCGTAGGCGTTGGCTAAGTCCAACATACAATAAAATATAGGTCTAGCCATACACCCCCTAAAGGGGTCGTAAAGGGTCCTTTACTTTGACTCAATCATATCAACAACTCACCAACAATGGTCCACTGGTTGCTTGGTGTTCCAATATAAGTGTGTTGGTCATCACGTGACAGTGTAATGTAGGCTGACTCTTCAAGTGAGATATCAGTTCTCTTAGAGAGAGAGAGATATATATCATTTCTTTAAAGTTATCTGCATTGCGTGTCTATGGTGTTCATATCAATATAACTGTTCATTAGGGTTTGATGTTTAAACAACCGATCAACATCATGGCAACCCACAAGTGCTCCGTTTTTCTTCTGACTCAAGCCTGACTCTAAAGATGCTCAGCACAATATACGGAATTCCAAGGATCCTGAAATACTTTTGGGTTGATTTTTACCTCCAAATGCTGCCCGGGCAGCGCCGTTAGGCTACTCTTTTCAATTTCCAACTGCTAAGGGATTGTCTTACGCCTGCAACAGTTAATATCCGATCTTACTACCCAGAGACAAGGAGAAATTACTAGAAGTCCACGTAAAGAAAAAATCAACGCATTTACTGGTGCTTGAACCCAGGACTCTAGCACTTGAGACGGACGCCATGCCCCGAGACCACACAGCCGCCTAACTGTTCATTAATAGATACCGAGCTGGGAGACCTGAGTTCGACCCCCTGTAAGGTGATGGAGTTGCTCCTAGCCTGCACAGTTCGTGCCGACATCACTAGCCATGCGGCCTTAAATCCTGAGGCTAACGACCCCCTTGTATACTCCGCCATAGATAAAAGAGAGGTAAAGACAGACAGGACAGATCATTATGAACATAATATTACAGGGGGCATCGAGACAAAGAAATCAATGTCTTGGCTCAGTTTTCTCGTATTTATCTAGGGGAATAATAGCGAGGGAAGGGTAGGGTCCTCAGTAAGCTCAGGCCTTGTTTTAGGGCACAACTGTAAACATTTAATGAAAATTATAAATATTATGTATATCATATGCTCAGTGGTAGATAAATATAAAAATATATTTGAAAAAGATGACACAATCAGTGAGCGAGAGAGAGAGAGAGAGAGAGAGAGAGAGAGAGAGAGAGAGTGAGAGAGAGAGAGAGAGGGGGGAGAGAGCATGTGTGTGTGTGTGTGTGTGTGACAATCAGGTAAGTAACAAAAACGTGTTGGGGGGAATATTCCTGGCGTCTGCATTAGTCTTCAAGTAGCTGACCTACCCCCTCCCACAACCCGCACATTTCTTGCCAACGTTCCTTGTTCTGTTTTGCCCACAAAAAAAGTGAAGTAATACTACTAAGTTATTCCCCTACCACGTTTTTTTTTTCACTTACCTGATTGTCACACACTCACACACACACACACACACACATTCACACTCACACACTCTCTCTGTCTCTCTCTCTCTCTCTCGCTCACTCATTTCGTCTTTTTTTGTTGTTGTTGTTGTTGTTGCTTGTAAGCAAAAAGGTTATGTGATGAATAAAGTGAACAGTGTTTCCGTTAGAAGACACATAAATTATGTGCCTGTCAAAAACTGTAATCAAAACCAATAGATACATGAATGACCTGCACGACATTTTTATAAAACGTGTTACCCATATTCAGTCCAGAATAATGCTTTTAAAAATTAATAATTTTTGATACTAATTGTAAATGCAATCATTATTTACCAGACACGACAGAAATCTAAAAAACTGAAACAACATTATTAAAAAAAATATATATACAGCAAACATAATTAGAAACATGCCTTGAAAATCATTAGGCAATGGGGGATAAATTACACAGGTTTTTTTTTTTTTTTTTTTTTTTTTTGGCAATGATTTACTTTGAATTATAAGAAAACGTATTGTTTCCCTGACAGTATTTAAAAAAAAATAAATATAAGTCTTCAAACACACGTTTTTGCATAAAGTACCCATTCTCTTTTCCTCCAGACAAGTTAGAACAGCATGTTAGTAAATGAAAAACACCTTGTACAAACATCATATTATTATTTTTCTACTTCTTTTCTCTACTCCTGGAATACCTCCCAGGGTAGAAAGTGATCGCTGGAACAGTCCATTCTCTTTGTAAAAAAAAAAAAAAAAAAAAAATTTGGTAATAATATATCGTCAAAGAATTCTTGCGCGTTACAGAAACAGTTGTAACATACGACAGTGAATTAGGGACGTTCAGTAAAACTCTTGAAACGCTTTAAAAAAAAAACACACACAATTATGGATTTGGATAAGACACAGCTAAAAATACCTGAGAATAAATACTGCTAGAAGGGCATTAGACTGGTATCGACAAGGGCATAAAATAAAGGCAAACCAAAACAGCTACAGAGAGGAAGCTGAAGGTGAAGTTAAAAGCATGTAAAAGACCTGAAGTGAGCTGTATGATAACACAGGATTGAATGATGTGGCATCAGTTGTTTGAGAGCCTATGCTCCACCTGGTTGTTTTAAGAGGAGAAGGGAAGTGGAGAAACACAGGGAGGGAGAGAGAGAGACAAATTAGTGTGTGCTTTAAATATGTGGGTCAGCGTAAAGTTATGTTATATGCTCGTAATACCATTAGGCTCATGCGTTACAACACATGCCCTGAGTGAGAGACTCAAAGAGCCATAAACACCATTCGGATTTTTAAAAACAAACCAGGTGCCAGTCCCAGAAACCCTGTTCAACCGTGAGGTTACATTAGGGCCCCATCCAGGGTAGGGCTGACATATCAATACATTGCATGTTACGACAGAAGATTTTATGTCGGTGCTGATGTAGCATTATAAATGAAATATTAACAATTAATGAAGAATAAGAAGAAAGTGTCTATAAAACAGCATTTCTACAGCTTCCAGGTGATTGAGAGGTAGAAAGGAGGTGGGTTTGAAAGAATAATATCAAATAAAGGATTGACATAAAAGGAGAAGCGAGAGTGGGTACATTGTGTGAAAATAGGGAAAACATGTCTTTTTTAAATTAAGTAAATGAGATGGAACAAATCTCAAGCGAGAACTAGGATTTTTTTTTTTTTTAGTCGAAGGGGAATCATCGCAATTTAATATACCTACGTAATAAATCATTCGTTGCCTAAATTCAAAATGTGTATAATAACTTCATCGTAATTGTTGAGTATTATACACCATTTTATATTAGCGTGGCATTTCTTGCATGTGTTTCATGAGGAAACAGATTTATATACAATTGATGTCTTCCAGTTTTTTAAACATTATAGCATAAATTATGACTATATTCAATAACCTTTACAATAATAATTGCGTTTCTTTCAACCGTTGTCGCTACATTGTTTCGTCCTTTTTAGGACGAAATTTTTTGACATTTGAAGCCCTACTCTGGCTTTTGCCGGGGGCCGCAATATAGGCAGGCCATATATATGACCAAACGTCTGAACGCGGTTTCTGGGACCTCTCCACGGCGATCCTAATCCGCACTGTGGCACTTTGTGTCATCGGGTGTTTATCGCTTGTGTGATATCTTGGTGGGGTAGAAAGTCAGTCAGTCAGTCTTTCAACCGTTCATGATTTCTCTGAGCCATTTTTGACAGCAGGGTTTGGAGATGTCTTTCTGCCTAAGGGCAAATATTAAACTCTTACCTGCACAGTCTGTGGCGACAGCTCTAGCCATGCTTCTGTAAACCCTAAAGCTCCAAGACGCCCTGCCTACACCACAAATGTCATATAATAAAGGCAGTCATTGTCAACTGACATGAACTATGTGCCAAAAGAACTGATTGCAAGAAGGCAACTGGCATGACTGTATTAATTAGTGAGACGGAAATAACATTCATTGACATCAGGAAAATCTGAGTATAATAGGAAAGTGGAAGACCAAGGGAGAAGACACTTGGGCTATTTGACCTCCTGGCATACAAGAGTATTTCTATTAGCAATAATTGACTGTGGGAGTTGCCATGGCGTAGCGAATCTAAAGGTCGTAGGTTCATTTCCTGGCAAAGCCAGGCTTCTTTTAAAATGACCTTGACTCCCAGGTCGACCCAGCCTTGAGTGGGTACCGGCTACATTCCCGGAAAGTAAAGGCGGCTGGCGTGATTCTGACCACATCACCCATCTTGTGCCGATTGGTCCTGGATAATAGCTTTGACGTTCATTGTACATTTCCGTTTCTTAAATTAAAAACTGTAAACTTCACTGTCAGTAATGTGTCGATTTCATATATAATGTGGTTTCATGTTCATAAATAGTATGGTTTTATGTTAATAAATAATGATGTTTCAGTTTCTAAACACAGATAATAATGTTTCAAGTCGAAACAATTCAGTGGCAGCTGTAAAGATTTCTGTTGTGTCCAATTCAGCTGTTCCTGGGTTTTGTTGCTGGAATTTCATACAACATCTGGATAACACCGGATTCTTTAAAAAAAAATTGATGTAGCTGGAAATGAGCTTGTTCCCAGACTTGTGCCTTTTTCATAACATTCTTCAATGAATCTGTGTCCTAGAACCACATCTGTTGAGATGTCTCTCATTGTAATTACTTTCGCTAGTCTGGATGTATATGGTAATTTAAAATAGATACAAGCAGTCTGTAACTTCATCTTACAAAAATCCATGTCGTAATACCAAACATATGCTCCGGTATAATCTAATGTTTCTAAAAATGCATCTCATACTATTGTGAAGTATGCATGTTTATTTGGTTGCAGTTGACCTGGTTTGTTGTTTATAAAACATTTAGTTGGCTCTTCCCGATTGTTCCGACTTACTGCTATACGTATCTGATCAGTAGGTAGAAAGTATGCCTTGATAATTATCTAAACTGGGAAATTCTTTATCCACAAATTGTCTATCCAGTAGTATTTCATAGTCCGTCTGTTTCGCACACTGAGCTTCCAAATAACTTTTCCGTTGATTCTGTTTCTGGGCTGTTTCAATATTAATTTTTTTTTTTTTTTCAATGGAACCGTTGTATTCGTTTGCTCACTTGAAGTTTTTATTTTCTAGACCTTAATTACTAACCGTTTCAGTTGCTGTACTCTTTTTTTTTCCCTTGTACTTTTTTGTTGATAATACTACTCATGATAGATTCAGTGTCAGCAATGAATATTTATTTTATTATCTTTCTGTTTTATTTCCCGGGCAATTCATTGACCGTGACTGTACCAATTGATATTGTATGTGGCATAGTTTCCTCTCCCATTTGGCTTCTCCGGTCACATACACCACAATCTAGCTGTGGAGATTTGTTCAAATTTGAGTCGATACTTTCTGTATAAATGGATTTTTTCTTTACCCTTAACATGTGTTTACCATCAACTTAACTAGATGGTCTATGGCAGAACAAAAGTGACATTTTTTTTTTCTTTGTGCCTGTTCTGTTGTTTCTTCTCTCGTTTTTTTGTTTACAAAGTATGTAAGATAATTTATACATCCTGGATTTTTATCACAGATGTTTGTTAAGCTGTTTATTTTCCTTTGGTTATTGTTGCTGTCGCTTCTTCATAGTTAATAGTCGTCACTTTTAAGTTTCGCCTCCCGTAGATTTTAAATATCATTGTGCCTTTCATGAACAGTTTCTTGGCACTATTGGTGTCGAAAATTTCAGTCTAGCTAGAAGAACAATATATCAAACCTGTACTGCTGGTGATGTAGAGACAAGTGCACAATTGTTGTGCTGAATCTTGAAAGGTGTGACAATACATTAACGTTCTGGGAGCTGCTGTGATGGAAGATGTAATTTGCAGTTCGTCTTGAACTGTCAATGACGTGATGACAGATGTCAGATGTAACGATCTCTAGGTTAACTTGAGCGATAAATTGTCTTACATACTGGCCATCTTTGTTCGCTGGGTATGATGTAGAGTCTTAACAGCCGATACTGACAGTACACTATGATCAGACAATTACATTATGTATTCACTATCCGCAAATATTCTAGACTATAATTAATTTCAAATTAAAAATCAATAAATGTGCGATATCTTAACTGTAATGATTAAATATACTATAATTTTTTTGTCGGTCATCAGGGGATAGAAACACATTAATGGACAGTGATTAGGCACCAAGGGAAACTACATAACCTCTGTCTTGATAGATTCAACTATGAAGATATTATGTGAGAGAGATTCATTGGATATTTGATGCGTATTGATTACTCTAAGTCAAACAGCTGATTTTATAATGTAATATATATCTGCAGTTGAAATAGGACACGTTTGCTTTTTTTTTTTTATGTATGGATACTCGAGTTTGGTAGATAACCTTACAACACATATTCATTGCAACTGTCAAGCGAACATTTGTGAGAATAAAGCTGGCAAAGGGAAATGCCCTACAAAAGACGTTTTAAATAATTTCGGCAGGCACACAAATGTGTGCCTAATTACATGAAATTGGTACATGGACAGTGCCTTGCTTAGGAAAGTCGGGTTGCGTTTATTGTCAGGGGAAAAATATAAAAACCTCCAAATACTGCCTTTAGTAAACTGCTTTTGCTGTTTAGGCAAGCAAGGGGAGGGGAGAGGAGGAGTTGAGCCTGAAGACCTATGTCTTCATGGCTAGTGCTGTCACCACGACTGTGCAGGTGAGGATTACATTTTGCCCAGGACAGAAAAAATCCCCTGCCATACCTAGGATTCGAACTTAGGTCTCCTGTTTGATAGCCCAGCGTTTTAACCGTTCGGCCACCCGCTCTAGGAAAAAGATAATGTTTGTCAATCTTCGATTCTCAAATGAATGAATATAGTCTGTCGTCCATACAAAAAAGTTCTTTGACATATTGGAATTACTTGTAATCTCTACCTGTTTTGTGTAGTGTTATATCTTTCTTTCGCACACAACAATGCACTCGAAAGGAATGCAGTCAGCATAGTAGCCCGGACAAAAAGTGAATATTTAGGATCGTTTCTTGTTCGGTTGGCGCTGAGTGAATCGTTATGTTAACTCAATAAGAGGCTGTGTAAGTAGGAATATAATGCCAAAAACGGCATGAATGTCGGGTGGTGGCCAGCAGCAAACCTTTTTACTGTTGTTCTAATGCCGCTCTTTTTCATAACACACTGAGCACTATTAAATGCTCACATCTAATGCCTACAGTTGTCTCTTTGCTGTTTCTTTATTCTAGAAAAGGGCAGCTTTTTATTTTTTCTTCTAAAATAAGGAACACAAAGTGTGTGTTTTCTGGCTTTGCTTATTTACAGTGGCTCAAATCCTTGGACACACCACGTTGTACACATAACTAACCGACGGTGTCTCGTTTTCTCTCTCTCACTCTCACTCTCTATATCTCTCTCTCTCTGTCTCCAAATAAACGTCAGCTTTCTTTTTTCTTGTCCTAAACGGAGGAGAATTATTGTTTATGCCGGTGGACAAGTAATGAAAACTGTGACAGATATCCTGTGCGCCTAATTATACTCGTTTAAGTCAAAATATGTATGCTGTAAGGTAATACGCAGTAAGTGTTTCATTCTTTGTAATTGCAACAAAATGCCGACACACGAAAACCATGACAAATAATTACGTGGCACATTTTTTTAAAATAATAATAATGAAAATCAAGCGATATAAACACAACACATAGAAACAACAAAATCGCAAACAAGGGAAACAATGTAGAATACGTTTTGATATTGATGAAATGTCAAGTCAAGCTAAGCTGGCAACAGAAACTGACATTCTATATGCATAGATTACTCAACATCAAGCAGTATATATTATTGTGCCAATCTGCATAGGATGCCTGTAACAGTTTTTACAAGTCCGATAAATATTTACACATGATAAATTCAACCTGATAACAAAACCATTGCAACTTTTCACCACACCTGGTCTGAATGTTTCATTCTACTAGATTTATGAATATGGTAGTCCTTTTTCCAAAAAAATATATTTGACAGGTACACACAGATGTACCTCATTTAAGCAGTTTTATAATATAGACTAAAATTGATAACTGCATTGTACAAAAAAGAGCTTAATTATATAATGGGAAAAAGTGAGTTGATTTAAAACTACGTAGGCCACACGTCTTGAAGTAAAGACAGTCCATATGTGGAATTACTAAGCATCTCAAAGTAAACTACTGCTATTGTGAGAGTGATTAGTGAGGACTATTATCACAGCACTCCGATCTTATACATAGATACTCTGACCTCCTCCTAAATAGCTACCCACGAGTTAAACGAATGATCAAACCCTGTCTGTGTTGATTAACCAGACGTCGTGTGCCCTTTGTGAAATATGCATACCTGGCTACTCCAGACTGCACCCCTATGTCCACCAGTCTGGACAAGGATACTAAGTCCTGCTTGTTGTCAAGTTCTTCTTTGCGATATGTAGCTCGCCTGACATTCATGACACCATTCCTGTCAGTGCCGGACCAGTCGTGGTAACTGCTTTGTCTACTCAATAATCTGCAGACTAGAAATGTTGGTTCTTTCATTATTTGCTTTATATTCTCCATTCACCTATATGGTGTGCTGTAATTTATGAATTTATGCATTCTATGATGTTAGTTTATAGTCTCTTTATGCATTCTTGTCCTAAAGTACATTATGTCATTAAGCCCTGTTAAATATATTGTTATAATTTCCATTATCAACATACTCATATAGCATAACTAAAGATGCGTTTCAGCCATATTTTTGCAATGAAAACAGATCATGGTTATATCCCTTAAAAATCAAAGTGCAGCCATCCATCATTCTTTTGCTAGTCGAGTTTCGGAATTTTAGTCTATTTTATAAAACTGCTTAAATGAGGTACATCTGTGTGTACCTGTCAAAATATATTTTTTTGAAAAAAGAACTGCCATATACAAAATCTAGTAGAATGAAACAGTCTGACCAGGTGTGGTGGAAAGTTGCAATGGTTTTGTTATCAGGTTGAATTTATCATGTAAAAATATTTATCTGACTTGCAAAAACTGTTACAGGCATCCCATGCAGATTGGCACAATAATATATACTGCTTGATGTTGAGAAATCTATGCATGCAGAACGCCAGTTTCTGTTGCCAGCTTAGCCTGACTTGACAATTCATCAATATCAAAACATATTTTACATTGTTTCCCTTGTTTGCGATTTTATTGTTTCTATGTGTTATGTTTATATCGCTTGATTTTCATTATTATTTAAAAAAACCTGTGCCACGTAATTATTTGTCATGATTTTCGAGTGTCGGCATTTTGTTGCAATTACAAAGAATGAAACACTTACTGCGTATTACCTCACAGCATACATATTTTGACTTAAACGAGTATAATTAGGCACACAGGATATCTGTCACAGTTTTCATTACTTGTCCACCAGCATAAACAATAATTCTCCTCCGTTTAGGACAAGAAAAGAGAAAGCTGACGTTTAGTTGGAGACAGAGAGAGAGAGATATAGAGAGTGAGAGTGAGAGAGAGAAAACGAGACACCGTCGGTTAGTTATGTGTACAACGTGGTGTGTCCAAGCATTTGAGCCACTGTAAATAAGCAAAACCAGAAAACACACACTTAGTGTTCCTTATTTAAGAAGAAAAAATAAAAAGCTGCCCTTTTCTAGAATAAAGAAACAGCAAAGAGACAACTGTAGGCATTAGATATGAGCATTCAATAGTGCTCAGTGTGTTATGAAAAAGAGCGACATTAGAACAACAGTAAAAAAGTATGCTGCTGGCCACCACCCGACATTCATGCCGTTTTTGGCATTATATTCCTACTTACACAGCCTCTTATTGAGTTAACATAACGATTCACTCAGCGCCAACCGAACAAGAAACGATCCTAAATATTCACTTTTTGTCCGGGCTACTATGCTGACTGCATTCCTTTCGAGTGCATTGTTGTGTGCGAAAGAAAGATATAACACTGCACAAAACAGGTAGAGATTACAAGTAATTCCAATATGTCAAAGAACTTTTTTGTATGGACGACAGACTATATTCATTCATTTGAGAATTGAAGATTGACAACATTATCTTTTTCCTAGAGCGGTTGGCCGAACGGTTAAAACGCTGGGCTATCAAACAGGAGACCTAGGTTCAAATCCTAGGTATGGCAGGGGATTTTTTCTGTCCGGGGCAAAATGTAATCCTCACCTGCACAGTCGTGGTGACAGCACTAGCCATGAGGCCATAGGTCTTCAGGTTCAACTCCTCCTCTCCCCTCCCCTTGCTTGCCTAAACAGCAAAAGCAGTTTACTAAAGGCAGTATTTGGAAGTTTTTATATTTTTCCTTGACAATAAGCGCAACCCGACTTTCCTAAGCAAGGCACTGTCCATGTACCAATTTCATGTAATTAGGCACACACTTGTGTGCCTGCCAAAATTATTTAGAACGTCTTTTCTCAGATATGACCCTTTGCCAGCTTTATTCTCACAAATGTTCGCTTGACAGTTGCAATGAATATGTGTTGTAAGGTTATCTACCAAACTCGAGTATCCATACATAAAAAAAAAAAAAAAAAAACGTGTCCTATTTCAACTGCAGATATATATTACATTATAAAACCAGCTGTTTGACTTAGAGTAATTAATACGCATCAAATATCCAATGAATCTCTAACACATAATATCTTCATAGTTGAATCTATCAGGACAGAGGTTATGTAGTTTCCCTTGGTGCCTAATCACTGTCCATTAATGTGTTTCTATCCCCTGATGACCGACAACAAAATGATAGTATATTTAATAATTACAGTTAAGATATCACACATTTATTGATTTTTAATTTGAAATTAATTAGAGTCTAGAATATTTGTGGATAGTGAATACATAATGTAATTGTCTGATCATAGTGTACTGTCAGTATCAGCTGTTAAGACTCTACATCATACCCAGCGAACAAAGACAGCCAGTATGTAAGACAATTTATCGCTCAAGTTAACCTAGAGATCGTTACATCTGACATCTGTCATCACGTCATTGACAGTTCAAGACGAACTGCAAATTACATCTTCCATTACAGCAGCTACCAGAACAATAATGTATTGTCACACCTTTCAAGATTCAGCACAACAATGTTTTACTTGTCTCTACATCACCAGCAGTACAGGTTTGATATATTGTTCTTCTAGCTAGACTGACATTTTCGACACCAATAGTGCCAAGAAACTGTACAGGAAAGGCACAATGACATTTAAAATCTACGGGATGCGAAGCTTAAAAGTGAAGACTATTAAATATGAAGAAGCGACAGCAACAACAACCAAAGGAAAATAAACAGCTTAACAAACATCTGTGATAAAAATCCAGGATAAATAAATTATCTTACATACTTTGTAAACAAAAAACGAGAGAAGAAACAACAGAACAGGCACAAAGAAAAAAAAAAAGTCATTTTTGTTCAGCCATAGGCCATCTAGTTAAGTTGATGGTAAACACATTTTCAAAGTAAGAAAAAAATCCATTTACACAGAAAGTATCGACTCAAAATTGAACAAATCTCCACAGCTAGATTGTGCTGCATGTGACAGGAGAAGCCAAATGGGAGAGGAAACTATGCCACATACAATATCAATTGGTACAGTCACGGTCAATGAATTGCCCGGGAAATAAAACAGAAAGATAATAAAATAAATATGCATTGCTGACACTGAATCTATCATGAGTAGTATTATTAACAAAAAAGTACAAGGAAAAAAAAAGAGTACAGCAACTGAAACGGTTAGTAATTAAGGTCTAGAAAATAAAAACTTCAAGTGAGCAAACGAATACAACGGTTCCATTGAAGAAAAAAAAATGTTAATATTGAAACAGCCCAGAAACAGAATCAACGGAAAAGTTATTTGGAAGCTCAGTGTGCGAAACAGACGAACTATGAAATACTACTGGATAGACAATTTGTGGATAAAGAATTTCCCAGTTTAGATAATTATCAAGGCATACTTTCTACCTTCTGATCAGATAAGTGTAGCAGTAAGTCGGAACAATCGGGATGAGCCAACTAAATTTTTTATAAACAACAAACCAGGTCAACTGCAACCAAATAAACATGCATACTTCAAAATAGTATAAGATGCATTTTTAGAAACATCAGATTATACCGGAGCATATGTTTGGTATTAAAACATGGATTTTTGTAAGATGAAGTTACAGACTGCTTATATCTATTTTAAATTACCATATACATCCAGACTAGTGAAAGTAATTACAATGAGAGACATCTCAACAGATGTGGTTCTAGGACACAGATTCATTAAAGAATGTTATGAAAAAGGCACAAGTCTGGGAACAAACTCATTTCCAGCTACATCAATTTTTTTTTTTTAAAGAATCCGGTGTTATCTAGATGTTGTATGAAATTCCAGCAACAAAACCCAGGAACAGCTGAATTGGACGCAACTGAAATCTTTACAGTCGCCACTGAATGTTTTCGACTTGAAACATTATCATCTGTGTTTAGAAACTGAAACATCATTATTTATGAACATGAAACCATACTATTCATGAACATGAAACCACATTATATATGAAATCGACACATTACTGACAGTGAAGTTTACAGTTTTCATTCAAGAAACGGAAATGTACAATGAACGTCAAAGCTATTATCCAGGACCAATCGGCACAAGATGGGTGATGTGGTCAATATCACGCCAGTCACCTTTACTTTCCGGTAATGTACCCGGTACCCACTCAAGGCTGAGTCGACCTGGGAGTCAAGGTCATTTTAAAAGAAGCCTGGCTTTGCCAGAAAATGAACCTACGACCCTTAGATTCGCTACGCCACGACAACTCCCACAGTCAATTTTTGCTAATAGAAATACTCTTGTATGCCAGGAGGTCAAATAGCCTAAGTTTCTTCTCTCTTGGTCTTCCACTTCCCTATTATACTCAGATTTTCCTGTTGTCATTGAATGTTATTTCCGTCTCACTAATTGATACAATCATTGCAGTTGCAGTCAGTTCTCTTGGCACATATTTCATGTCAGCTGCCAATTACTGCCCTTATTATATGACATTTGTGGTGCAGGCAGGGGGTTTTGTAGCTTGAGAGTTAACAGAAGCACGACTAGTGCTGTCGCCACAGACTGTGCAGGTAAAAGTTTAATGTTTGCCCTCAGGCAGAAAGAAATCTCCAAACCATGCTGCCAAAAATGTCTCAGAGAAATCATGAACGGTTGAAAGAAACGCAATAATTATTGTAAAGATTATTGAATATAGTCAGAATTTATGATATAATGTTTAAAAAACTGGTAGACATCAATTGTATGTGCATCTGTTTCCTCATTAAACACATGCAAGAGATGCCATGCTAATATAAAATCGTGTATAATCCTCAAAAATTACGATGAAGTTATTATATACATTTTGAATTTATGCAACGAATGATTTATTACGTAGGTATATTAAATTGCGATGATTCCCCTTCGACTAAAAAAAAAAAAAAAAAAATTAGTCCCAGTTCTCGCTCGAGATTTTTTTCATCTTATTTACTTAATTTAAGAAAGACATGTTTTTCCTGTTTTCACACATTGTACCCACTCTCGCTTCTCCTTTTCTGTCAAGCCTTTATTTAATATTATTCTCTCAAACCCACCTCCTTTCTACCTCTCAATCACTTGGAAGCTGTAGAAATGCTGTTTTATAGACACTTTCTTCTTATTCTTCATTTTGTTAATATTTCATTTAAAATACCACATCAGCACCGACATAAAATCTTCTATCGTAACATTAGATGTATTGATATGTCAGCCCATGAAGTTTGTGACAAAGTTAGATATACTACGAATATTACTTCCGGCAGCTTATAATTGATTTGGATGCTAGTAGCCAATCAGCTTCGATCGTCAGTTGTCTTAAATATAGTTTGTGATATTATCTTTTGAGCTACAGTTTGCACACATCAATCAAAGTTGTTTTTTAAAACTTAAATTGTAAGAAGATGTTTCAACTCATACTAATGGTCTGACTTTAAGGAACCGATTCATACAGAATGTCATAATAATTTATCACATTCAATATATTCATAGGTATGATTGTTTCCCTTGCTCATGTTTAACCTGTATCCTTTGAATGTGTTTGTATGCGCTGATTGCCACTATCAAGTATTAGCAACATCTTTCGTCACGGCTATGTGTGTATGTTTGTGTTTATGTGCATATTTTACTGAGTATTTCAATGAATGGACATTTACTGTACAGCAGCTCAAAGTCAGCAGCTCAGTTGTCGAGACATTCGGGTGTATCGCTGCTTACGTATAGCGGCTCTGTGAGTATCACCTTTTTTTTTTTTTAAGGCTTGTATTTTTAAGATTTAGCATCCTATTTTAACGATTTTGTTGTTGGTGTTGTTATGCATTGTCTCTTGTATGTGCAATTCGGGAATTCCAACTAAGGCAGACCGCTTATGTACAAGAGAGATGACAAAAAACACGACGTCACTTGCCAACAACAATAGAATACTTAACGGTTGCCCAAAATGTGTGAATGGCAGAGGTTGGAAAACAGAAGCGTAAATGATCTGTACTTGATGCCGCAGTTTGAGCGGAGCTTATGCTCACTACTTTAGATTGGAGGTAAAAGAATATATTCTGCCATAGTTCAGCACGGACATTCTACAGTTTTCATTGTCATGCACACACGCATTTGAATAGTTACAAATACAAGGTACATATGTTCGTACCTGCCAAAAATACACGAATATTACATTGTTGATCCCAGTGATTTGGTACGCCAGTAGTCAGTCAGGTTCGATCGTCAGTTGTCATAAATATAGTTTGTGAGATTATCTTTCAAGCTACAGTTTGATAAATCAATCACATTTTTTTTTAAATCTGAATTATAAGTAGGCGCTGCAACCTTATACTGATGTTCTGACTTTAAGAAACCGATTCATACAGAATGTCATATTCATTTCTCACATTCAATATATTCACAGATGGTATGTATCATGACATAGGTAGGATTGTTTCCCTTGCTCATGTTTAACCTGTATCCTTTGATAGTGTTTGTATGTGCTGATTACCACTGTCAAGTATTAGCAGCATCTTTCGTCACGGATATGTGTGTGTGTGTGTGTGTGTGTGTGTGTGTGTGTGTGTGTGTGTGCTTATTTCACTGTATTTTTCAATGAATGGACTTTTAGTTGCATATAGCAGCGCAGTTGTCGAGAAATTCGGATGTATCGCACGTATCGCGGCTCTTGAGTATTACCTTTTTTTTTTTTAAAGGCTTATATTTTGAAGATTTAATATCTCATTTTACCAATTTTGTTGCTGCTGCTATTGTTGGTATGCGTTGTCTCTTATTGTATGTGCAATCCAGGGATTCACATTATGGCAGACCGCAAATGAACAAGAGATATGGCGAGAGACACGACGTCACTTACAGACAACAATTGAAAACTTGACGGTTGCCAACAACGTGTGAATGGCATAGGCTGGAAAACCTAAGCAGTGTGCGGGGAGCTTAGGCCCAATACTTTGGATTGGAGGTAAAAGGAGATATTCTGCCATAGTTCAATACAGACATTCTACAATTTTCATGTTTATAGTCAGGCACACACAGTGAACAGTTGCAAATAAACGTGCTGTATTTTGTCTGTCAACTACGTTTTCTTCAAGTACCTTAGTTCAATATTCGGCAGTTTGCGGCGGCATCTGCCTGTTGTTGCATTTTAACAGTTGCTACCCCTAGCGGAACATAACTTGGAATTGACATTGCTTGCCGTACGTTAGGGACCTGGGACTGCTGACCAAAGATCGCCGTACATTTTCTGGGATGCCAAGCCGTTGGATCTAGTGGGAACATACTATTCAATGTTCCCGCCCGTTACTGTCATTAATTAATTACTGGTCGACCTGACATGTGTTAACTTCAGTTAACGTTTCACGTCAGAACATCAACTGCATGAGCATTCGAACTGTGATTGTTGCAACGTTATCGCTAACGTCATCGTCGTTGCCTGATCCTTCTGTAAAGTCATCGTTGTTGCCTGATCCTTTTGTTACATTCGGCTTTCGAGCCTGTTTTTCGGTCATTATATTTTAGACTCGTACTGAAGTGGGTTGTTCAAAAATATAAAGGGGAGGCAATAACTTCGTCATATGTTAGAAACATATCATAAGTTGGTTGCGTATCCTTTGCAGGACAACGCCAACATGTGTTGACTGTTTGTTGGTTCTACAAGGTTCAGTAGTACCCACTGCTACCTTAATATTTGACGCTCATATCGTTATCAAAATCAAACCAACCATGTGTGCGCCAGATTACCAGTAGTTGAAGCAAGCATAAATGTAGGAACTATGAGAGTGTTTTCATATATCTTGACCACAACTGTCGACCAAAATGGTATGGTATCTAAGGGAAATAATTACAAACTGAAATATCAAAATAATGCTAACGTTTATTGCACAGTAGTTTCAAAAGAACATATATGCATAGTTGCAAGCTTATTTTCATAAATAGGCATATTTCTGAAGTGATACGTGACATAATTATACGAACTAGAAGTGTTCCCAGTTAATATCGATAAACTGGTAATAAATCAACCCTTTTCTACATCAAAAACAAGACATAGACGATACGGTGCTGATATATAGGAATTTTGGATACGGTTATCAGATGCAGCTTTTCGTTATTGTGAAGGCCCATGATGGCTCTTGCCAGGGGCCGCAATATACCCCTGCCATAAATATGACTTAATGTCTTAACACGGTTCTTAGGACCTCTCCACGGGTGTCCTCATCCGCATGGTGGCACTTTGTGTCATCGGATGTTCATCTCTTGTGTCTTGTCCTGGTGGGGTAAAATGTACTATTACTACAATAAGAATCACGATTATTTTACATGTATAAGAACTAGTTTTTGGCAGGAACATTGACTATTGTCCTGTTTCTTTGTCGGCATCTTTGGTTTAAGAGTGCGAACGCTCTTCGTAATGCCAAGATACCGGGTTCGATCCGAGCTGCAACAATTTGTTTTGGGTTTGCCTTTAACCACAACAACCACAAAATGTTTGGCTTGATTCTGCAACGTCATGTCTCACCAACACATCTGTGTGTCCTCTTAAGCACGTCGGTTAGGGTTCTGATGGTGCCAGAATTGTTTATTTTTTGTTTTAAATTCATTTGGCTGGCAAGTTGACTTAGCCTAGACTGGGGACCCTGTGTGGTCGTGAATACCATCTGAAAATGTGTGCACGAATCAAACAATTATCCCCATAAACTTACTGCATCAATTCAACTGTTTCAATGGTGCTTTTTTCTGCGTTTCAAAAAGAATTTAATGTTGACTTTTTGCTCCGTTCTGATTAAGTAACAATGAACTTATGACTAGTTTAACAAAATGGCGGCTAATTTGTTGTCTGCTAATCGAGCGGCAATGAAAATTTGCTAGATCATAGATGAAAGTTGCCTCTTTAGATTCAATGCATTGCTTCATAGATGGCATTTTTGTCTTGGTCATAATAAAATCAGTCGCTTTACTTAATTGCCGTATCTTGTATGTACTGTAACTGACTGTGAAGCACTATACAGCGAGTTGGTCATTCTGTGAAATTGCAACAAAATGCCAACACACAAAATAATGACGAATAATCTGTTAACAAAGTTGGATTACACACTAAAAATCATACCTCTTCTTCTTTAGCAGTCTGCCCTAGTGTGAATCCCTGGACTGCACATACAGCAAGATACAATGCAGAAACGAAAACAAAATTCCATAAAATAGGATGCAAAATTTGCAAAACAACCCCATAAAAAAGGTGTACTAACAGACAACGGTGACGAAATATGTTGCTAACACTTGTTAATAGTGATCAGCGCATACAAACACATTCAAAGAACATGGTTAAACACGAGCAAGGGAAACGATCCTACCTATGTCATGATACAGACCATCTGTGAATATATTGAATGTGAGAAATAAAAATGACATTCTGTATGAATCGGTTCCCTAATGTCAGACCATCAGCATGAGGTTGCAACATGCACTGAGAATTCAAGTAAAAATCTTTGAATGATGTGTGCAAACTGTAGCTAGAAAGATAATTTTATAAACGGTAATCATGACTCCTGTCGATCGAACCTGACCGACTACTAGCGTTCGAGTCGGTTATCTATTCTTTGGAATCCGTGTATTTTTGGCAGGTATACACATGTGTACCTTATATATTATTTGGTTAACATAGGCCGTATCTCAGGTAGGAAATACTGTTTTCATCGCTGTCCAGGGAGATTATAAGAGTTAGCAAACCCTTAGTTCTTGAATGACATGGACGTGGCTTGTTATGTTTATTAAAATATCAAAAAAATATGTTGGGACGTTTGAATTACTGCTGTGTTGTATATGCAATGTGCAATTGTAGATAATTATTCTACACATACAATGTATTCAAGACTACTATGAGTACGGGTCGTATACAGTCAAAGCAAGACCGGGCAGAAAGAGAACAACGCAGGTTGGCCGGGTTGTTGGTTGTTTGCTTGTAGGTAGTGGTCGTAGGCAGCTCAGATCCCTAAACACTTTGTGAGTGCATACAATAATGAGAACAAGTATACTCTGACAGTGTAATGTACTATAACAAACGTATTGCATTTTAAACAACATAAACATGATTAGCATAATGTTTTAAAAAACAATTCTTACGTGATTGGGCAGCAAATTAGCTGCTCTACTAACTTCTAGGAGTGGGGAAACAAAAGTGGTGGGGTGGACAAGGTGGCCCTCAGCCGGCACTTCCTTAATTTGTTTACTTAAAAGTCAAAAGGGGTTACCTCCCTCCCCACTCCAGCTTTCAGTGCCCCTGAGTAGTTATCTTCCAGAACTTCCCCCCCCCCCCCAACTCACTCTCTTTGGGAGAGTGCGCACACCGACTGTCGCAAGAGTGTTATTGTCATATTTCTCTCGATAATCCCTATTGGCCAAAGTAACCATCAATGTGTAATCTGCAAACACAGACAGACCAATCATACGTGTATCCCACATTTAACAAATAATGAAAACGTTTTTTAATATGACAAACAAGGATATTACATTGTTATTTTATGTATCAATATTTTATTGCAGTTCACAATTATGACTTTATCGCTGTGATAACACGGTGGTGGGTAGATGATCAGGCGACGATACGATAGAGAAAGTAAATTCTACTCCGTGCCTATTACTGGCATAATATTCAGTGTTTTGAGCAACTTTTGTTTTAATTACCTCCTCGATGTCCATTTACGAAGGCCCTATTTTTAAATGTGATTCCAAATTACTTAAGTATGCTTTTTAATCTGAACGTTTGAACATTAATTGTTAGACATATCAAGTCAGCTCTAGCAATCGTAAATTTGACTTAGAAGTGTAATCTACTGCCCCACTATTTCAAAAACACATCCTGCATGTACAACTTTGTAGGTCATCTCATGACATTTTTCTTCAAATGTAAAATGTACCTGCAACCAATCAATTCTCTAAATAGATTTGCACCACTACACTGTTGCTACTAACACATAATCCCTCACTGACGTTATTTTACAATACATATGCACACACACATACACACACACATACACATATGCCCCCGTAGACGTCTCTGTATCGTACAATGTTCTAGTTAAACCAGTAGATGTCTTTGTATCTCATATTGTTCTCGTTTTACCAGTAGACGTCTGCGTATTACACAGTAATCTAGTCATTCCAGTAGACGACTATGTATCCCCCAATGTTCTAGGCATACCTGTAGATGTTTGTGTATCTATGTTTAGGCAATAATAGTATACGTCTGTGTATCCATAATGTTATAGATGTATCAGTTGACGTCTCTGTATCCCACACTGTTTCTTGTAGGGCAGCCACGTGTACCCTGTGGTTGTTTAGCAGTTTGGCAAGTTAAAGTTTCTTATTTCTTATTCCACAGATGTTCAGCTGCAGAATATTGAGCGTCTGTGTATTTTTTGCTGTGCTGTCTGAGTTCTCTTTGCTCTCCCTCCCACTCTTCCTCCTCCTGGGGTGTCTGATTTTCCTATTTATTTCAAATTTTCCAGTAGCCAATTTTTCGCACATGACAGCCTGGTTTCCCACTGTCTGGCGCGGGCCTTGATAGATGAGGCGACGACCGATCTCGTATGTATTCTTAAATTTTAACATATTCATGGTTAATATTTATTTAAAGCATGGTTGAACGTGTCGATTTTTTTTCCAGAAAAAAAAAAGCTTTAAAATACAGTTAATGTTGACTTTATTTAGACACAACATTGATTAGTTGCTCACGTTTAGACACATCTTTGATTAGTTGCTGATTTTTAGACACATCACTTATTCGTTGTCCTTATTTAGACACATAATTCATTAGTTGCTGATATTTATTCACAACAATGATTAGCTGCACTTATTTAGACACATTAGTGAAGCTTATTTAGACACACCATTGCTTACTGGCACTTATTTAGACACAGCATTTATTAGCTGCAATTATTTAGACTCATTAACTTATTAGATGCACTTATTTAGACACAACATTGTTTAACTTAACTTTTTTAGACAGCAGTGATTAATTCCTGCGACTGAAAGAGTTGAATATGGCAGTAAACAGCAGAATTATTTCAACAGAAATGTGTTAGTTCTTCCTGCAAGTGGTTTTCTGATGAGAAGGCCACTGATTTCTATAGAGTATATCGATATACAGGTTTACACACACTTGGCGGGGGTCGTAACGCTACAAATAAACAATATTTGAACTCAACGACGTTTTCGACTGGCCATCCACATTGTTATCTGGAGGGACTGTCTTTTCTATATCCATTGATTACATGCGGGCTCCGCTAATGCTACCTGTTGTCTTAAAAATTTGAAAAAAAAAAAAAAAAAACTGGGATGGAGAAAACAGGAAAGAGAATGGAGCAATATTTTCAAGAACCAATAGACTTACGATGCTAATAGGATTGAAAGAGCGTGTGGATATTTTTACATCATCATCTCTGTATTGTTTGTATGAGATTTTGTCATTTTTAGATAAAAGGGACAACGCACAGAACATATTGAACAAAAGACTGGTAAACTTAAGCTACGGGTGGAGGGGAGTACCGTTGCATCATCACACACACTTTGTTGCCATTGTCTATCTAACAGTTTAGTTTATCATTTTGTCTCACTGGGGTCGTTCCTCTGGCATCTCATATCATTTACAGGGACGGACAACTGAGTAATGAGACTAATTCTATAACAGTTAAAATGCCTCTTGTGCATTGATTTTTGATACAGTGGCAAGATGTAAAAACACTGTAATGGCAACTATAGTTCTTCTCTTGTTATGGCCTCTAAAGTCAAAGGTACATCTCGTGGTATGACATCAATATCGTTAAAATAGTTTCAATCGTAACTTTAATTTCGGGAATAGCAAATAATCACAGGGAGCAATATCCGGGGAATAGTGTGGAAGCCTGAGAATACACATTTGTTTTGTGGGCAAAATATTCTTGTTTTTGATAATGTCTCTTGTGTTCTCAACCCGCTGATATTTTTAGTCATCAGACAACAAATCTGGCACAAAGCGGCAAATACTTTTTTCTTGCCCAAATTTTGCCCTAAAATTTTAAGAATGGCCTCTCTATTAACAACAAATTCATCTGCCATCATCATCACAGTAAAACAATTATATTCTTGTATCTGTTCTCTGACTTTTGCAATGAGTTCATCATTAGGAACATAAATTTGGCGTCCAGGTCTAGGTGCAATAGTAATCATTTCCATACCACTTTTCAACCTTGAATACCACCAGAAAACGTGTGCAGGAGATAAACAATTATCCCCAAAAACTTTTTGCGTCAATTGAATTGTTTCAATGACGCTTTTTCTGAGTTTTCAACATAATTTAATGTAAATTTTTTGCTTCCGCTATTTATGTAGCAATGTACCTCTGATTAGGTCAACAAAATGGTGGCGTGTTTGTTGTGTGCTTATTGAGCGGTGATGAATGTTTGAAAAATTACAAATGAGTGTTGCCTCTTTAGATTCCATGATTTGGTGCATAGATGGCATTTATGTCTCAAAACCATAATAAAATTAGTCGCATTACTTAATTGTCGGACCTTGAACTACCTACGTGATCAGGACATAATCCTTTGATCAACCAGGCGATCATTTATGTTTAATAAGACTGAATTGTAATAATTAACTGACACTGCGTTGTGTCAATAAAAAAAAAATATTGTAGCATAATGAAACAGTAATCTACGGCTGTCTTGTGCACAGTTTACACCTAAAACGATTATCGTATGTTAGTGATTAATATACGTCTATCGCTAAAATAGTTAACCTGACCACGCATTATGTAACAGGACAATATCGAACAACAACTTTCCGTACTCACGAATAACTCCTGATCTACCAACAGCTACTGTTGTCTCCATCACTACTACTGATATAAGGGTAATGGTAATAATAGGCAGTTTTAGAAAAATCACTTCCACATCGTTGCCTGCCTCAAGATGACCGACAAGGCCTGGGAAGTGGTTAACAAGAGAACCCTAACTTCTTCTTGGAGAAAGCTTTAGCCTGAGAGTGATGTCGATTTGTGACTTTGAGGGGTTCGAGACAGTACCTGTGAAACCTGTAGTCAACGAGATTGTGTCTTTGGCCACCATCATGGGATTGTAGGTGGATAACGGTGATATCGAAGAGCTTGTGGAAGGGCACAGCCAAGAGCTGACCATCGAAGAGCTTATGGAGTTGCATTGTGTTTCACAGCAAGACGTTTTGGAGGAAAGTTTGTCAGAGGAGGAGGAGGAGAAGGTAACAGAAAAGCAACAATCTTCTGGCGAAAAAAAAAGAAAAATGCTGAAAGCATGGGAAACTGTTGCTTCTCACATTGAGAAGCATCACCTTAATAAGGAAGTGGCTATGCGCGCTGCAAATTTAATGATAATGCTGTGTCGCGTTTTCGCCAAATTTTTAAGCGTCGATAAAAACAAATGTCTCTGGACATCTTTCTTGTAAAAAAAAAATAATTAGCTATGTATCATAATTATTTCGACTTTTTTTTTCCCCCTGCAGATTGAATTCGCAGTCCATGTGGGTTCGTTCCGCGTTTGAAGAAACGATGAAGATGATTCACTCTCCTTAAATATGTATATAATTTTCTTTGAAAAAATGTTATAGTATAACTTATATTCAACATTTTGTGAGTATTGTTTTCGACATGGAACGCATTATCGTATTTTACAATAATTCATATGAGAAAAATTGTTTCTCATAACGAGTGTTTCGCTTAACGAGTATGATTCTGGAACGAATTATGCTCGCTATGCTAGGTTCCACTGTGTCCAGGTGGCTGCACTTCCAAAGTTACCGGACAAAATACTTATCCCCAGTGATGGACTTACTCCATTTAATTAAACCAATAAAGCTTTCTAGAGTAATTTGACGAAACTGTGATTGAAGAACATAATTAAATAAGTCAGGGTTGAATTTCGAGCTGTTTAATAAAGATTGAAATGCATAGATGTAATTTGCCTTTGTCGCTCTATGTAAGGAATTACAGATTGAAAATACTGCATCCAAAGTGTCAATGTGTATCCCATACTTAATGTACGATGACACGACGGTGTCTGTGACCTGGTAGTTGTAGTGAGGGATGAGAACGGTGAGGAAGTGTTTTCGTTACATGATGTAGAGTTAGAAGTAGTGACAGTACAACTACCATTGATTTGATTTGATTTGATTTAAGAACCGACATCACATCACTCGTGAAATTCCCATAAGCGCTCCGTTCCCATCTTCAGCAGCCAGCGAAGAGTTCCGATACTAATTGTGCCAGAAGCTTTCTGATTAAACGCCCGTCTTGCCTTTCGTCTGAGCCTCGAGCATCTGCCAGAACCTCTCGTCACCCCCAACTGCATCAATCTCACCAGCCTGTGGTGATCCATCTGCTCCTCAGAATTGTACACGCTCTCCCCCAAGGCACTAACCACGTCTGCCCTATCATGCAGCAGTAGTATTCATTTCCCAACACACAGGCGTGAGCCGGTGAAAAAATCCAGACAATACTCCTCACTCGTGTCCTCCGCAGAGAAGCATGCCACTCTGCACGAAGCATACCTGTTCTGATCTTCCTCAGCATGCTTTCTGAATCAGTTACAATCACGATGTGTGTGTGTTGTGTTTTCTAGCCAGCGGAAAGCTGTAGTGACCGCCTCCACCTCCATTCTTAAGCTGGATGTTGTGGTATCATATGTTAGGCTCTCGTGCACCAAACGTCGAACATCAATTTTTGCTAAGAATCCTCAAGCACCACTTTTGCCTCTGGACACTTAACCGTCTGTGTACATAATTAAATCCTTTGAGAGAGCATCTTGAATTAATTGCTGAATTTTCACCTCTGCGGCACCTGCTGGTCAGTCTCAGCGTTCCTAGCTCAGCGTGATTATGACTCTACACAAGTCTGATTGTTCAGGTGGCACTTTGACCCACTCCTCTCCTCGCTTAATGTTTGCAACGATGCAAACCTATCTGATTGTGTCTTCTGCCTCAGCCATCCATGACCTCCCTCTTGTCAGCCGCTGACCCGTAACTGCACCAGCTCTCACAAACTGTTATTTTTTTTTTTTTTTTTGTAAGTAAGTGATCTGTAAATCGGCTTCATTGCGTTTTATTTTATCTCACCGACTTGGCATCTCTCAACAGAGCCTCTGGTCGACGGAGAGAGCATTGCATAAAACAACTCCGTATCGTAAGCAAAAACCGCAGGAGATAACCACAAAACCTGAAATTGTGAGCCCAAAGAGGGAGAAACATAACCGCCAACATGCAGAGTCTGACGCCAGTCATGTAACCATAATTATATACTTTTCGTCCTTCTTAGGACGTTATTTTTTGTTGTTTGAAGCCCCACTCTGGCTTTTGCCAGGGGCCGCAATATAGGCAGGTCATCATTATGGCCAAATGTCTGAACGCGGTTTCTGGGACCTCTCCACGGTGATCCTCATCCGCATGGTGGCACTTTGTGTTATCGGGTGTTTATCGCTTGTGTGATGTCCTGGTGGGGTAAAAAATCCAATCCAGTCATGTAACGATGCCGCAATAAAGCCCTCGTTTAAAATAACATTAATGGTACAGTCATTGTCTCTTCTACTGTGTGGATATTCCTTTAAAGGGTCTTGCACTTGTAAAGGTCACACATTATCCAAACATAGCTGTGACGTATATGAGCAGTTTGTGCCAGTGTAATTATGGTAATCAAGGGACATCAGTACAAGAAGGGAGAATATAAAAGCAAGGGAAAGCACCGTTTTTACTGCTTTCTTGCAGACCACATATACACTAATTTAAAGATTTCAGTTATACCAGCATTGAGTGAGCATTTCTTCCTGACAGCGAAACAGGCTGCATTAAATTGTAACAACTGATAGGAGTTTGCACAAAGTTCTTTGTTTAATCGTTAAAATAGTTGCTAGTATTTTCCATATCCTAGCAATATCGTTCCACCTAAGGGACAAACTGTATGGAGACTGATATCTGATCTGTAGTATTATTACAACGAGAAAATTCACAGTCCTTTTTAGGATGACATTTTTCGTTATTTGAAGCCCTACTCTGGCTCTTGCCAGGGGCCGCAATATAACCAGGCCATAAATTTGGCTTAATGGCTGAACGCGGTTTCTGGGACTTCTCCGTGGTGATCCTCATCCACACGGTGGCACTTTGTGTCATCTGGTGTTAATCGCTTGAGTGATGTCCTGGTGGGGTAGGTAGAAAGTCAGTCATTACAACGAGACATGAAAATGAAATGTTTGGCAGGTACACACTGAAGTACCTTTCCACACATAGTAGGTCCCAGCAAATGCAGGTACAGTGATTGCATGACCCAGCGAATAGCAGCATGGGGCATGCTTAAACAACTTTTGACAACGTGACAATCAAGATTCCATTTATAACTACCAGTGTGTTAAACAGTGCCGTGTTCCTTTTTAGGACTTGTTAGTAATAAGTGGAATATTTGACGTGGAAGGACATACTGTTTGCAAATCTTTTGAACCCCCCCCCCCCTCCCCCCTCTTACCATCCGTACCCACTGAGTCACCAAATTCAGCCCAGAATGTCATCCTAATGGCAAGAAGAAACACTAAATATCACCCAAACAACGTGCACCACTAAATGTCGCTCTAACAATCAGTGTTATGATCTATTTCATCAGGAGCCTTTCGTGTACAAGACAGTCATTTACATGGCTGCGTGTATCTCCTGTTCGAGTGATCTCTAGAACTATCTCAGCAAGGATCCACATGTGTCCAGTCTCCAATCTTTGCTTCAACAGTTGCCTAACTTAAGGTTGATTTTTCTTTTCCATTCCTATCGCTCTCATATTATTTGCTTGATATTTTTCATTCATCTGTATACAATGTATGGCTTTCTGCTATCAAGGCCTGGTCATCGGCAAAGTATAGTGTGTTGATGTTAGTATGTAGTTACTATGTACGTTCTTATTGTTATATGCCTTATTGTAGCTAGCCCAATTGATTAGGCTGTTCTTCTTTTCAGTATTACAAAACGTATATGAAATGACAAGAGATGCATTCCCGCAACGTTGTTGCTATGATAACAAATCATGTTTATATCATGCAGAAATACAAATGTGGCTAACCATCACATTTGTGTGTGTGTGGAACAGAGTCGTTTGGAAGAATGTAATTGTTTGTAACTGTTCTATGAGGTACACCTGTGCGTACCTGTCAAAGATTTTTATTGTGTAACTGTTTTAACTGTTCTATGAGGTACACCTGTGCGTACCTGTCAAAGATTTTTATTGTGTCAAACTGTTTTAACTGTTTTAACTTTCTATGAGGTACACCTGTGCGTACCTGTCAAAGATTTTTATTGTGTAACTGTTTTAACTGTTCTATGAGGTACACCTGTGCGTACCTGTCAAAGATTTTTATTGTGTAACTGTTTTAACTGTTCTATGAGGTACACCTGTGCGTACCTGTCAAAGATTTTTATTGTGTAACTGTTTTAACTGTTCTATGAGGTACACCTGTGCGTACCTGTCAAAGATTTTTATTGTGTAACTGTTTTAACTGTTCTATGAGGTACACCTGTGCGTACCTGTCAAAGATTTTTATTGTGTAACTGTTTTAACTGTTCTATGAGGTACACCTGTGCGTACCTGTCAAAGATTTTTATTCACAAGAATGGAAGAAAGAAAGTGCAAACTGTATGCAAGATAACAGTTTACCAGATTTGCTCGAATGTTGTAATAGCTTTGTTATAAGGTGTAATGAAAGACGTTAAAATATTTACGGGCCATACAAAAACTGTTACATGTATCCCATGCAGATGTACACATTAATATAGACTGTTTGATGTTGAGTAATTCATGCATACCAAATGCCTATTGCATTTGCCCGCCTAACTTGACTTCACAGTTGATAAATATCAAGATATATACTACATTGTGTCCCTTGTGTGTAATTTTATTTTATCTATGTGCCTCGTTTGTATCCCTTGATTTTCAATTTATAATCAGACTGTATCACCTATTTATTCGTCATTGTCTTTTGTGTGAAGGCATTTTGTTGCAATTTTACAGAATGACCCACTCGCTGCATTGTACATATGTTTAATGACAGGAATATAATTAGGCACAAACATATGTGCCACAATCTTCATGACTGTTCTACTGGACCGAGGAATGCGCTGATATACAATAAGAGACATCGATTGCAGTTTAGGACAGGAAATAGAAAACTGATGTCTAGTAGGCGTGTGTCCAAGAACAATCTTATCTTCATCAATATACTGTGATTGTTATCTCATCTTTTTCCATTTATTTCTTGAGTGACCTTGTGTGGGTAGACATCAATCTTAGTGAACGCTTAATTATAATGTGTTTTTTTTCCTTAGACCTAACACATCAAACTCCTATTATGCTGTCTCCCACCCCTCCCCCCCCCCCCCCCCCCAAAAAAAAAAAAAAAAAAAAAAAAAAAAACAACAACATATCTACTAAAAGAAACACTTATTCGCAATTTTGACATTCTGCATCTTTGTAATTCAATAAGTAAAATTACTCAAATTGTACATTACAATGCCGTAAGATTCCATCAATCAATTGGTATGGTCTCTTCCATATGGGTCACACTAATTCTCAGGCTCACGATCTCTCTCGTCAGTATCGATCGGAGCCTTCTCTTGCATGAACAGTGACTGGCATCTCACGTAAACAGATGCAAACAGATTACTGACATGGGACTGTGAGATAGCTACACACTCTTCCTGGAGTGCCCGAAACAGATCACAACCATTTATTGTAGCAAGGTCTGTGCGACAATGGTGTCGGAAGGACACGTGGCAGAAGAATGTCACTGACGTGTCGTTGCGCATTCAAGCTGCCTTCAATGTGCACAAGTTGACTCTGCAAAACAGAGGCTACAAACACATTAGCATATTCTGCAGTCCTGTCGACTAATTTGTTTCAACCACGAAGAGAAACATGACATTAACAACAACTGCCTTCTACTGATGTAGGCAGGCATTTCTCTTCGTGGCTCGTATGCTTTTTATATTTTTATTTTTTATTTTTCAAAGACGGAAACAACGTTCACAGTAAAGCAAGTTTGTTATACTGACCCCATATGAGTACTCTTGGCAATGCGCTCTCCAGGCTGACCCAATGGCCCTGCTGCGACTGCTCGGCTGCCTTCTGGACCCGAACCTCGATTTGGTTGTCCCTAACTTGCTGTATCACCATGTCTCGGCTTTCTTTGGCTGTGGCTTTAGACCACCAATTGACCTTCCCGTGACCTAGGCCTCGACGGTTGGTTTGAGTGTATCCCAATATTTCCTTCAATTTTAGTGCATTCTGAGCAGATTCGATCGCATCCAGGACTCTCCACTTCTGACCAGTCTTTAGAGCGGGCTGGACAGCGATGGCATTTGGGTCTGAAGACTCGCGCAAGAGCATGGAGAGTCTTACCTTGCCGACTTTAAACTCTTTGGTTATCGATTTGAACTGGGGTACCAGCTTAGCCTGCTTACAATACAGAGCCACGTCAGTCAGACAAGGCGGTGCACCAATCCACTTTCTTAAGGCTGTGTTGATTTTTTTCTCCATCGTCTCCACTGCAGTCATTGTCACTTCGTAGACTAACAGCGGCTACAGGAGCTTTGGAATCAACATGAATTTGAGACACCGGACCTTGAACTTCCCAATCAGCCTGCTACGCTCAATCGCGAGCAGGCCTGTAGCCAGTGACTTCGAATCGTAAACGCGACCAAGACTCTTCACCGGTTCCTCTAGAACCGAGGGGATCTTATTCCTTGTCACCGTAAAACTGGTTGCCGACACCCTGCCCTCAAAGAATGACAGACTCCTCGACTTCTGCGGTTTGAACTGTATACCGCTCTATTTGACCACCGCGTCCAAACTTTTCAGGAGTGTGCGGGCAGATCCTTGGCTGCCCGTTATTTTAGTCGTGTCATCCATAAATTCGCGTAGTGGCGGCATCCAGTGATCCCCTATTTGAAGGCCCTGTCCGTAGCCGGCCGCCCCGTCCAACATGATTTGCATGGCCATGACGAACAATATTAGTGAGATCGTACACCCCTTCCGGCATGCATTCTCAGACCATGCAACCCCGTGAAGCTCTTCCCACATGTGCAGAGCCAGCCCGGACGTTGGACAAGAATCGGAGTCCGGGGGCTAGCATTGTCGTCACCGTTTGTATCAATTTGATTGGGCCCTTCATTCTCCCCCTCTTTCGAAGGACCCTGGGGGCATCTTTCTATATTGGTTTGCAAATCGGAGGTATTATACTGTGTTAGGGGTGATCAACCTGGTCCACAGTCGACATCTTTTGTCCTGTCCTATTCTGTTTCTTATCTTTGTGACACTTCTTCCATCGCATGTTATCTGTGTCTACATACCGACATTTATGTAAGTTAAAAACAAAGTAAAGGACTCTTTCCCACGCCTCCAGTCATACATGGAAAAGATGGGAATCAGTTGGTGATGTGGTTGGAATCATGTCGGCCACATTTAATTCCGGGGACGGCGCCTGGTTCCCACTGAAAGCTGGGGTCTATATATGGGGGGGGGCATGAATTTTTTTTAAAGTCTCTTATCTGTCAGGAACCTTCTGATCGGCAGGCGAGATACTAGCTGCTGCACCATGGCAACTGCCTTACATTTCTGTACTTGTCCTAAAAAGACACCTTACACTTTTATTATTCATTAAGGCACTATTCTTTTCTAGGAAATCGCCATTAGCATTGTTTCCGAAATCACAAGAAAAAAAAGAGTATATACAATAAATGGGAATGTCTCTTAATCTGTGTCTTTATTTCAAGCGCCATGTGGAGGAGATGGTGTTACAGATCAGAACATGAATTTGTGACCTAAGTTATGGCATCAGCAAAACAGAGAAACAGGGAACAACGACTTATGTAAGACGAGACTAGCAGCTAATTAATTCATTTATGGTGTATGGTCTGGGACTGATCAGATTATCTCAAATTGATCTTGAGAACCTGGACTACATGCAGCATGAAGCTGTGCGAGTCATCCTGGGCTATACACAGGATACACCAGCAGCACATATTACCCTTGCCGTCTGTATATAAAATAAGCCTGTCGTAATAATGTACTTTTTGTTGTTCAACTTGGTATTCCTCTATTTCTCAGACCATTTTTTCCCACTTCATTAATTGCTTTGTAATTCTTTGTTCATTTCGTCTCATAGGATGCCCAATATATCTCCACCTTCATTGTCACACTGCTATGGTTCTGATGTTCCATAATCCACTGTTAGTGATTATTTCACAACTAAGCAATGCATGACCCGAGTAACTTTATTCCACAATACGGCTTTTGTCAGTTACAGTAATTGAAGCATGCATTGCTCAGCACACACATTGGTTGTTCTGTTGACCGGAATAGCTATGGAAAAAATCGTGTGATCAGATGGCTGGCCTCACGCACAAGCACTTCTCTCTTTTTTTTCCACCCGGGTTTGGGACCGGCAATGGCAGCGGATTGCATGCATAGAACAACACGAGGTGAAATCGTGGTAATAAACAGTAATAAAACAATAGGAGTTTACAAATGACGTCCACGTTTAGAGTGTGACAGAGGGTCCGAAAAATATGACGAACTGACTAAAGAACAAGGGAAACAACAACCATGTTTGTTTACGTCTGTAAAGATCATTAGAGCTGTCAGACGTAATTATCTTACAGACATCATTTATTCTGCAATTACTTGTAATCGAAATAAAATGTATAAAGGCAAATTCGTCGGTTGCCTGATGGTGTAACGTTCACAAATACATTAAACAACTATTTCTAGCAACAACACAATTTGTATAGGAACATCAGCTCTGTTGAGTGGTCCACTGAGAACATTGAACTCATTCTTATGTGTAGAATAGTTTTGAAAAGCATTATCTAATCAATATTTGGCAGGTGCATACAAACGTACCTTTCAATGTTACTGAACAAATATATGAGTTAAAATCAGCAGACGAGTCTTGATTTACTTATATTTTGTTATCGGTTATTTGAACAGGCAATGCCTTCTGTTAACCACCCATTGAATCAGATAGTGCATGTCATGTCTGTGTAATCATGGACCTGTCGTTGTATATATGTAGTTAATCTAGACTATGAGCCGCTATGGTGTAGTGACTAGACGGTCACCTGTGTGTCAGAAGGTCTTGGGTTCGCGTCTTGAGTGAGCTAGACTTTGTTCAAAAATGTCTTTGGCTCCTCTATTGACCCAGAATTGAGTGCTCACCAGGTAAAGTTTTTGGAAGTAAAGGCAGCCGGTGTGATGCTGAACACATGGCATGCACAGTACCGACTGGTCAGTATATGCCTAGCCTTATATTCCCAATGTCGGCTCTGTGGCTAAGTCGACGCGAACGCCTTATAATGCCAGGGTTCCGGGTTCGGTCCCAGCTGCGGGCCATGCGCCTTGAGTTGGGTTCGACAGTGGTATCAGGGGACCCACCGTCCAGGTGGCAATGTCAGTCTGGTAGCCTGGTAGTCTTAGTTTCAGCTTCATAGCAAACCGGTCACCCCATCTTTATCCACTCCTGTGCCAACGAAAAACACACATCATGTTTATCACAGTCCCTTGTGGAAGGATTGACTGACTGCTGTCTCAGCATATCTAGCATACACTCGCATTAAAGCATATGGTAGCCATCTGAAGTGCTTGCACAAACAGTCCAACATTAGAAATGCAGTTCATCATTGATGGTATCAGAAGTCACCAACAGATCTGCAGTTGCCCACGCGATCAATTTTAATCACATACCGGCACCACCAAAATTGCGACGACAGGCATCGCACCATTTTCTGAATTTACAATTCATACCACCACGTTGGTCACAGTCGAAAAAACATTCCACATGAAATCCGCAGCTCACAGTTTCACGCCATGCATTCAACTCAGAAGCTGGGCGACGAAACTATATCCAGTCTACAAATAGAACAAAAATGCATAGGCCACCGTCCAGCAGAAGTAAAAAATTTGCCTTGGCTTTAAACAGTGGCCCGCCTACTGTCTTTTTTGAGGCAATGGCAAACTACTGGACGTAAATTTGCCTAGAAAAACAACACAACAGCCAGGGGCTGCTGGGGTTGGTTCTACAACGTCCTGTAAAGGATACGCAGCTAACCTAAACCTAAACTATACATTCCCAAAACACCTGAAGACCCGAAAGACGATCCTGCTTTGTTTATCTCAAACTTTCCTTCCCGACACCACAGAATGTTTTCGTGTAAGTTTGAAGAAACTCCACAGGGGAGCATGTACAGCAGGGATCTACCAATCATCAGTAGAAGTAACCTCTCGTCGACAAATGTTTCGGCCAACGAGCTCCTATACATTTTCAGAGAGTGAGCCCATTTGAGTTCATGAAGTTCAGGGTTGGTTTCCCCTGCTGCACGAATTGGTGATTTGCAAAAGGTACTGTGAGATAAGAAGTCGCTGCAGTAGCATAATTAAAGCAGTCTGCATACCTGACACACCAAGTAAGGTAGAGCATGGTGCGGCCGTCACATGTCCCTCGGTGATAACGTCTTTTAATGTTTAACCAGGGATCTGAAATGTACACTGTTGGGTTGTTATAAAAAAAAGTGATTATTTTAGTAGCATATGTTTTGGCACTTTAGTTAGCCGCCTAGATGTGAACACTGGTAGTCGGTTTATGCTGAACATCTCCTTGCCCAAAGTAATTCTTTTGTGATGAAGACATCATTTCTGTTTGCTGCACGTTTGCTCTTCGTATAATATCAATTCTTTTTAGCCATATACATATTATATGTAACATAGATTACTAAACACCGTAATTTTTAGATATTTTAGTGTTTACGAGATTAAAAACTGAAACACAATAACATAAATAGTAAAAAAAAAAAAAAAGAATAAAAATAAAAATAAAAAAAAAGAACCAATAGCGAACAACAGACACATTAAGTGTAACCGCTAATTAGAAAAAAAAAATCCAGACACCACGTGCAGAATGTGTATGTTTGACGCAGCTGGCATTGATAATATACAGTGTTCTATTCCTGCTTCAGATTACACATGAAACGCATATTAAGAGATATGTTTGTTTATATATATATGAACAGTATCACACACACAAATATATCTACACATATATACACAGTAATCTACATATCAACAGACATGGTCGGTCTATGGATACACAAGTTTACACACAGTTGGCAGGGGTCATGCCACTTCAGATAAACAATATTCCAACTCATCGATGTTTTCGACTGCCAATCCACATTGGCAGCTGGAGGAATTGTCTCTTATATGCCCCACCCCCACCCCCTCCCCCACGTGCACGAAAGCTCCTCTAATGTGGTCTCCTAGTATCCGAAATGACTATGTTTCTTATTCAGTATTTCCAATGTATTAACTGTTTTTTGTTTGTTTGTTTTTTGTTATTGTTGTAATATTAGTCATATACAGTTCTCAAAGCTCTCTGTGTAGAATACACTAGACAACACCATTTGAAGCCAGTCACGCGACCGAGATAAAAACAGCCCTGTCCTAAACATTTCAAAGGACTGAGCGTGTGTATGACAACGGAAAATTAGAAATTGATTTCAGCTTTTAAAACATCTTAGAACAAAATATGCAAATTATCATCATCATCATCATCATTATCAGGTGCCTTGCCGACTGGCGTGAAATCATGCCTCTCCACAATCTGCGAATATATATATATATATATATATATATATATATATATATATATATATATATATATATATATATATATATATATATATATATATATGTGTGTGTGTGTGTGTGTGTGTGTGTCTGTGTATAACATACATATACGTTTATGATATCTACATAATTTTATGCAATGCCCCCCCCCCCTCCCTCTCCTTTTTTTTAATTAATAGAAGAACTAAAGTCACAGAATAGCAGATCAATTGAAGGGTTTGATTCCATGTCACATATTGTGTCCACAACCTTTTCTTTAATGGTCACCTTAGCCAGTAAGAAAATAGAAGTATGGAGCACAATGATGGACAATTGATACGTACCGGTACAAGAACACGCCTGGTTACTACATCGCTTTGACTGACATCTGTGTAGCTGCTCGAGAAGTCTATCAAAAGTCGACATTCGTGTGGGTAATATGTTGGATTTGATTTTACGAGCATAAGTCAGACAGTCTACATCATAGCAGAAAAAAGTTATGTTACTTTCAGAAAGTAATTCGCAAACTGGCGATGACTGCCGGGCGATCCATGAGATCCGCAAATGACATCAATACATTTCTCCTTGCATTCACTTTATAACTTTTCTTACACAGACACTGGAGCACGTGTGTTGGACCAGGGCGTGTCCAAGTCCCGATCTTGTCTGTGAAATTACAGTCACATAACTGTTTTAAGTATTGCTGCCATGGCCTTTTCTATCTTTTTCTCCAAACTCAGAGAGTTTGCTTTTTATTACCGATTGCATCATTTATAGTTGGTTAACAATACTTCTCTCGATTAGTGTCTGGTTTGGGTAATGCAACTCACGCAACATTTGTTGCATTCTGCATTTGAAAATACACTCTTTTAAAATGCTGCCATGTGTATTATACACAGGCTGCCTAGCTTTCACGTGATCATTAAAGAATCTCCTAAACAAGAGCCAGCTGTTTAATTAAGTCATTTTTGTGTTGAGCGCCCCACAGTTAAAACGACTGGTGGTTCTCGTGTCAGTATCAGGGTCTTGTTGTCCTGTATAATCTGCGCTACTAATACAAAAGTGAAATGTCGTTTGATTTCTGCACAAATGTGTAAGATAATCAGCCACAAGATGTGTTGGACTGCAATGTAAACAGAATTGGTATTTGTATATGCCTATTTTCGTTTCTTTCTGTCTTGTGTGTGTGTGTGTGTTTATGTGTCAGAGTAAGTGTATCAGGGTTTGGGGTGGGGCATTGTTTATGTGTCTGTTTTGGAAGTAATCGTGTTAAACTATTTATGTGTGTGATACGATAATCGAGTTTTTCGACAAACACATCCGGCTTTCTCAGCAACTGTAACACTGGCCATGAGGTACTAACTATTCAGCGAATATTTCTTGTTTTAGTTTTTTTTAAATGAATTAACATATTTGCAAAAACTAGTTAAGAAATGTGGCAGGCGCATTATGGTAATCAGGGGATGCACATTCAATCATAGACAGAAGGAAGCGCTATCAAGGGAAACAAACAATCTACATCCTGATATCGAACAACTATGAAGACCATGTGTGTTATACATGTGGTGGACATTCTGTAAGCGTGCATTCTTTGACATCAAACATACAGTATTATGTTGGGACAAACATTCAGTATTATGTTGGGACAAACATTCAGTATTATGTTGGGACACACATATACAATTTAAATAAACTCCATTTCATCTTTATATTTTTCAACTTGATAGGTACCATCTAAATAGCACATTCAGTGTACCGTCCAATCAAATGCGCTATCGTTTTAATGGTCAAAACAAGTCCCACGAAACAAACTTATGATATAGTAACAAACTTTCGACAGGAACACACAATTGTGCCTAATAAATATAATTGGTAATTTAGAAGTTATCTAGCTCGGAAAAAAATTATATAAATCGTTGTCCAGTTAATGCCAGATTACATGAACATATTGTGTCATTTCCACGAAAAGATCTGCGAAAATTGATGAAATCCCGGTCATTTCAGATGCATCCCATGTAACTGTATATCTTCAGCTCCATGGCCAGACTTTTATAATATTACATCCGTTAAAAAAGTAAATCACATCCACTTAGAGTAATGGTAGAGGTCCTAATTACCCATCCCTACGTAAATTAGGCCTAATAGGCCAGTCTGGTTTTTTTTTTTTTTTTTTTTTCAAATGCTGAAACCGTAGGATTTTGCGGGAAATGGTCACTAATACAAGTCACTAAATATGTGCAGTACATTTCCTTAAGCCCAGTTCTATTTAAACAGTTTATATCAATTCAAAAGGTTTTTTTTTTTTTTTTTTTTTTCAGCCCCATCCTGGCTTCTGTCAGGGGCCCTGAATATAGCCAGCACAGAAATATGGACTAGTCATAGATAAGGCTATAAAGGCGGAAAGGGGTTTCTGGGACCTTTCCACGGGTGATGATCATCATCCGCATGGTGGCACTTTGTGTCACCGGGTGTTTATCGCTTGTTTCATATCTTAGTGGGGTACAACTACCTACCTAAGTTCACACGTATAATCACGTGGTCAGCACGAAGGCCTTGTGACACAAAGGGATGAACTTGTCTGGTAACTAATAGAGACAAAACAAAAGAACATTGGCAGGAAAGACAGACAAATGATGTACGGTATATAACATAAAACAAAATTGACGATGAAGTAACACTGTGCATGCTACTGCCATAGCATGACAGCATACAGGGCAGGTGAATCTGGCCTAGTTTGGATACCGATCATCTGGTAAGCTACAACGCCCAGTGATACACAGCAGAATATAAATACAAGAGAGAAATGACAAGAATCATTTTACGTAATATATAATGTGACATAAAACAATGTAGATAGTTGTCTAACAAAGTGACTAAATAGGGTATGTTATCACAATCGACGTCACTGCCCTTTATGCATTCCCATGTGTGCTCTGTCGTGCGTTCCAACAGCCATTACAAAGTACCTCTGCTGATTCTTTCCATGAGAAGTTGATTGTAGAGTCTCGTGTTTCACCCGCAAAAATGGCATAGATGTTCATCACCAAGCGTCACACCAAAGTCTCGCAATCGTGATAGCGTCAGTTTCCCATTTGCATTCTTCTTCTTCTGTCTTTCCATCCGCCAATGGGGCATAGGCCCTAAACCAACGTTCTATTCTTTGCTATGCATGTACCTTGATTTATTCTCATCATCTTGTCTTTCCTTTATGGATTTCCAGACCCAGCTGCTGTGATTTCGCGTCAAGTATAATTTATCTTTTATCTGATTCCGTGAATGGGGCAGAAGAAAAATATCCTCAGCGAAGGCATGATCATCAAGCTGTTTTGAAGGGGTCTACTGAATTCCATTCTTGGTGTTAGCAGCTACTATTTTCAAAACCCAGTCTATAGCCAATAAAAATAGTAGAGGTGACAAAAGACGTAGCTGTCGCATACCTGTTTTTAATTTCAAATGTATCTATTAGCTTCGTGGGTTCGCTCCCTGGCGGAGACGGACTTTTCTTCAAAAATGACCTTGGCTCCCAGGTCGACCCAGCCTTGAGCGGGTACCGGGTGCAATCGCGGGAAGTAGAGGCGGCCGGTGTGATGCTGACCACATCACCTATCTTGTGCCTTTGGTCTATAAAAATATAGGTCTAGCCCTATATGCCCTATACGCCTAAAGGCGTGGAAAGGGTCCTTTACTTTTTTTTTACTATCTATTAGCTTTCCCTCATGACAAACTCGATATTTCATGTCTTTATATGATGTCTTTATTTAGTTAATAATTTTTTGTAGGATTCCATAGTGCCCCATAAATTTCCAGAAGGATCCCCTATCAATGCCGTCACATTTTCTGTTTTTTTTTTAGCGTGATCTCATAAATTCAATTTTTTTTAAAAATTAATCTTAAAAAAAAAAAAAAAAACATTATCTCACGAGCTGGGTATCTCTCTACAGAGTGTCTGGCAGACCGTGAGAGCATCGCATGAAACAACAACTCTGTATCTCAAATAACAAATTCACGAAATATAAACAAAACCTGACATTGTGAACTACAAGAGCGAGAACAATAACCGCCAACTTGCAGAGACTGACAACAGCCATTTAACGACATCGTCATGAAGACCTCACTTAAAATGACAATAATGGAACAGGTATTGTCTCCTCTATTGTGTGGATATTCCTCTAATATGACATTGTTTTAATTGTACAGTCCACTTAAAGAACATTAGCAAGAAAGCACAAAACAAACCTTTTTTTTATGTTATGTTTTTTTTATTTTTTTTTTAATAAAGGCGCGTACCCCGGATTTTCTAAAGAATCAGGCAGCATTGACACGGCATGTGTTTATCGATGTCATGCACAGCAAATTAGCAAATAACAAGTTGTAAAAGATATGAGCAGTTTGTATTTGTGCCAGTGTAATTATGGTATCAAAGGGACATCAGTAAACCTAGGGTGACTATATAAATGCGAAAATAAGCGTTGTTATTGCGTTCTTGTTGACACATATGAACTAATTTGAGGTCTTAAATTATACCAGAACTGAGTGCGAATTTCTTTCTGACCGCCAAACAGCTTGCATTGAATTTTAACATGTATGTGGTGTTTCCACAATGTTCTTTGTTGGATCAGGACAAGAGTTGTCTCTTGTTTAACATATCCTAGTTATATCGTTTCACCTGCCGGACAAACTGAATAGACACTGCCATCTTCTGCGAGAGTTTTATACCAATGGGTTTGAATAATCAAATATTTAACAGCTACACATTAGAGTGTCATGTTATTGTAACTGATACGAATTCACACAGAGACATACATCTCGTTACAAGAAGTCGACAAAAACCTGTCATTTAACAAAATGGTGTGATTAAATTGGGTATACAAACTTTGCTTAACACACATCAAGTCGAATGATACGGTTGATCTACACACTCGTACATTTGTTGCAAAGAAACATCTTTAGCTTCACGATAACGCTTGAATGTATAACTCTCATTGAGAAATGTCTATCCTCTTCTTTGTGAATCACGCCGGTTACTTACTGTAAACATGCACAGACGTTTTGTATTCATAGGCAAATCCACTTTTACCACGGTGACGAAAATACGTGCATAACAGAATGGCACGTTGTGGTTGTAACTAATGTGTGCGCTTTATCTAACTGGATTTTATATCAGCATTATCCACGCCAATACATTATTGGTTACAAGGCAAACTCACATCCAGTATTATAACGTCACTACATAATTATCTGAGAAAAGCATGGTTTTCAACCACTGCTATAGGTCTACCTCACTGATAAGTTCTTCCATTGGCACCAGTCATTTTTATAAGGTAATATATAAGGCAAAGATATAAAACCGAACGTAGAATTGTAGCTTTATGTTTGAATTCGTTCTGTCAGTTATGTTTTTTGAGGTGCACTATGTGTACCTGTCAAAAAATGTGTGATGCACCAATATAAGGTGAATTGAAATGTAAAAATGACAGCAGCACTCCTTCCGTTTTGAGGGACAGTTACAAACACTGTTTGTAAGAAATTCTGTATCAATGAAAAAACGGCAACTATTCAAACAAAGGAAATATTCAAATTCAAAGGGAATGTTAAAAGTGTAAACGGCATGTTTGACTTCGATAATGTAAGACCTGGTGAATGTCAATGTATTTAAAGAGTCAAATTAGCTTTCTAATACCATACATTAGTGCACACAAAGGATTGTATCCCCTTTTGTTGTGTGTCTTTTTTTTTATATCCCTTGATTACTAGAATAAGTCTGAATTTTCATCTTCAGCAATTCGAACCTATGAGATGCATTGCCGCAGATATCACCCGCCTTATGTCATCTCTCTGGTTGGCGTTGTCTCTCCAATTTGTGACACCAAGTGTTTTCAGGTCTTTCTGGACATTATCTCTCCATTTACTTCATTGTCTGCCTCGTAGTCTTCGACCATTCAGCTATCTCGTGTATACAGTTTTTAACTTCTCTGTCATCTGTCATTCACTCAACATGTCCTTATTCCTATTCCTTTCCCTTTTAAGAAAAACTTTAAAAGTTTGACCATTTTTAGACAGATGCTAGCTAGCTGTGGCTGTTAACAATCTGCGTCTATATTTGTGGTCTGGGTTATTTGCGTCACTTTTGTGACTACAATTCTAGTATTTCTGCCTTCTCTGGGCTTGATGCCTCCTTCCTTCGAGTCAGACCGCTCATTCTCTACCCTTGGTTAGCTGAGTAATTCTTGCCTTTTCGTCACAGGTGATTCCTCCTTGTTTTCAGATCCCTCTGATTTGGCCAGGCTTATTTCGTAGGAGAGCGAGCTTCTATACATAACGCCCTTTGGGCCACCATTTATAGATTTAAATTCTTTTTAAAGTATTTTACTTTGCCAGAAAGTAATGAAAACAGATTTTGGTTTTGGATAGATCCGAAATGTGAAAGTATTTCACTTATGACCATAACGGTCCTATAGTTGTCTTCCTGCAATGAGAACGTGTTAGTCATGTCGTAGATATGTGTGTGAAATGTTAGGTAGAGCTTCACAGTGATTATATTCTTCTTGGTTTAGTGTGATCCGGTTGTGTCGGTTTGGGTTGGTAGCTAGGCCCCAGTGTATATAAATACCATGTACAAGGAACAACCAGCTCACGCTATGAGATCTAAATGTTCGGCGATGAGGTTTGCTGTGGCATGTTGGGTAACGAACTCAAGTGCTTTCTGGAGATGGGGGGAGGGGAGGGGGCTGGGGGGGAGGCATTGTACTTATATAGGTAGGGAATGGTGAGGGGAAAGATGGCGGGAAACCATTCAGTCAGTCCTCGTCGTTGCCGTCTTGCTGGATTCTAGCGTGACATTTAGACGGGATTATACGTATCACGTTACCAACATTTGCTATCAGCCCACTGATTGGAGGGGTGGGGGGTTTGGTTGGAATTTGTCGTTAGTTGTTTTAGTCATGTTAGTATCGAACTACTAGCCTTCACTATTAGCTGTCAGTCATATCCTGTTGTGAGCTCCACCGGTCATGTTAATGTCGTATGCATGATGTAGAATGAGAAGATTTTGTGAATGAATCCCCGGAATATATGGACGCACAGTTTATGCGTACATATACCTGAGCATTCATACACTCAGACGCCACTACATGTTTGCATTTCCTTTTATACTTATCCGTGTATACATACCTATGTGTCTTTCCGTACACATACATTGTCTTTGATATGTGGCTACCAATACCTACATATATACACTTAAATTCATGTAAACGTGTTCATCTACCCGTATGGACACTAACACTTCCATAGCTTGCGTGTTCCTTATTGTGTCACTATTGTCTGTAGCATCGTCTCGTCTTGTCACTTATTTATTTGTGTCCCGTTTCTGGTATGTGAGCTGTCTGTTAATTTCTTATCATGTTCTGGTGGATGATGTGGATGATTGGTAATGATGGGGCTCTTTCTGGCGTACACACTTCATTTCAGTTATTCTCAATCTGTAACAGGTTCGTGCGGTTTCGTACGTATGTGTGCATCAGTTTACCGTATAGTTTCATTTTTTTTTTTTTAATTTATTTTTCTGCCACAAATGGGTAAACAGTTGAACGATGTTGCTGACTTTTAAAATGCAATTGGATAATTTTATATTCTGCTTTCAATCTTTGGTCCGACATTGCTTTTTAAAGTCTTTTGGATGTTAGATATGTGTGAATGTAGGCAAAAACTTCCGATAACCTCAACAAATGTGCTATTGACTATAATGTTCTATTAAATAAGTGTTCATTCGTTAAAATCTCCAGGTAAATAATTGCACGCATAAAAGTGACGAAACATGTTGATAAATTGTGTTTAAAATCATCAGGGGAAACACTTTCAGTAGATACGGTATGTACGCCAACAAGGGAAGCGATTCAATGAACCTATTGATAAAGACCAACTGTAAAGATAGTGTATGTGATAAATAATTCTGACATTCTATGTGCATCCATTCCCTGAAGTCAAACCGCCATCAGTAGGCTGTAACATCTACTTATCGTTCAAGCAAGAGACTGGGTCAGTTGTATACATACTAATGCTTGATAAGTACCATCAGAACACGTATTCAGTGCAACTATGGAGCATACCTGTCTACTGTCGAACAATTGCAGGGTAATTTTGCTGTCGAAGCTTGGTGTCCATTTTTGGCAGGTATACACAGATGTACCTAATAATTATAATTGGTAGCCTATAAACTATATCACTGAGGAAATGTTTTCTGCATCGCTGCCTGGGAAAATGATAATGGTTGACCACTCTTTGATTGTTACCTGAAACGGATGTGGTCTGTCGTTTTCACACACACGACAAGTTCATCGAAATGTTTTAATGCCGTATTGCTTATTTACATGTCTTTCTTCTCCATAAAACAATGTGCTCGTATGCACATAACATGGTTTATTGATAACACACATTTGCTCTGCGAAAGTGTTTCTTCTTTTTTTCTTTTCATTTTTAAAGGGCTGATTTCAAGACGGGTTGGCGTACCAAAAAAATATTTTGTTCGTTCATTCTTTCATGTGGGGAACGTATCGAGGGTGAAATGCCTGGTTACTGAATGAGCCGTTCAGTTGTACACCTCTAGTAAAAGTTAATGTTTCTGTTATTAGTCCTAGACTAAGCGAAGAATGAGATAACGATAACTTTTTCAGTTTTCACCGGTGATTAAATAATAGAATCAGGAATTTCTCCCCCCTCCTCCCCTGTGCACCCCTCCTGTTGTGTGTGTGCGTGTGTGTGTGTGTATGTGTGTGTGTGTGTGTGTGTGGGTGCATTATCGTATCATGAACGGAAACTGACGTTGTGCAATCTGGTGCAAAAAATATATACCCATATAATTGTGTGAGTGTATTTGATACTTCAAAAAGACGACATGTAAAAGCGTCAGCAAAATTAATAATTCGTGTAATCAACGTACAGGATAAGTGCATAATTAAATTATACATTGTCTTTTTTTCCGTGAGTATACATCTTATATTTACACTTTTTACCAGGTGAAAATAAACGTTTGAGAAGTTGCAATAATAATAATCTTTCTTTTCATTTTTTTCGCTGTCATTTCAACATCGTTTACCTCATAGACTCATAACCCACTACAATTGGTTGTCAACTTTCTAATCAGTTTCCTTTGCTGATGTCAGTCATAAGAGATTGACCTAACTCTTGCAAGTCGCAGGCGTGTCATGTCAGCGACGTTTCATAAATGGGCCTATCTTCGTCTGCCTTCTCTAATCTTTGCATCTACTGAGCCATGTTGTATTGTTGTGGAGAGGCCAGCAGATCTGACGACAAATGCGTATCATTGCAGATAATCGATTCGTTTAATGCTGTATGCTAAAGTTGCTGCCTGTAATCAGTGTTGTATAATATGTGTATCTTGTGTTTTTCTCGCACTCACTATCAGTCAGCACCCTGATGTATTCAATGTTGATTAACTTGAAAATGTAACTCCTAAAGCTCACCATCTGAAGCCGTTCAGGTGAAGCTGTGCCATGTCTCACATCTTGATTAACGTGTCATCTTCAAGTAAGACGTTTGCTTCAACTTGATGAGAGCTAAAACGTTTCCTGCTGAAGATGTACTCTGATCGTAAAAGGAATGAACCTCTTGATGACAACCCATAGATCACTAGCAGCCTGAAGCGACCAGAGTTGCTGAAGTTATTGTTTAAAATGATGCTTCCCACTTGGTCTGATATTAAAGAAGTTGTGAGGAGAGCTAGCGGCAAGTCCGCCCCAGGGCCCAACGGTGTAACGTACAAGCGCTGCCCGAACAGTCTCTTCGGTAGATGTGACTCCAGCTCATCGTTACCAACCACCAGAGTCCCACACTTTGGCTGCTCGAACAAACCTTGGGCAAACTGGAACGGGTCTCTAAAGAATTTCTCTCGTTCCCTTTTGTCTCTCCGTCTCTTTTTGCAGAAACGCCCTGCGCGACAGAGGGCACTGGGTCTGTTTCTCAGGTGAAGCCAGACCTCGTACAGCATCTCCCGTTCGCTGCCCTTAGCGGCTTTAAACCGTTGTCTAAGTGCATTCTTCTCAGCTCAGCACTTTTCAATGTCTCTCTGCCTCCTGCTTTTCCCTTGCGTGGGAGCCCGGCTGCGCCTTTTCGACTGTCCTAAGCTCGCGGGCACTGTGTGTGCAAAATATGTCACTAAATCATGTCAGCTTGTCACCTAGCGATTTTTTCTTTAATTCACCAATAATTATCTCACTCAGATTACCTTCCAGCTTGACATCTTATCGCTGGCGACTGGAAATTTGATCTTAGCCCACACTTTGTCAGAAATCTACAAGAGTGCGCCTCTGTTATAAAAGTATTGAGCCTCTCTGGACGAGTGGTGAACACCATGTCCGTCGTTCCCTGAAGATTCATTAACTACAGGAGTAGCTATGTTATGACGCTTACTACGTGGCGCATCCTGACATTTGATTTTACCGGCGTGCGTTCTGAGATCATGCTCCCCAGTGAATCTTTACCAACATGTGCATGTCCAGCCAGGTCGTTGGGCAGAAATCGCTATCGCTGGAATCAGTCGAGTTGGGTCCTTCATTCCCATCGCCTGCCCTTAAGTTTTTGAGGACCCTGGGGGCATATTTCGTTATAGGTTGTAGCTTTCGCAGACGGTTGATTATACTGAGTTAGGGGTGATCAGCCTGGTCCTCGGTCGACCATCTGTTGCCAGAGGTCAAGTTAACACTCTGGCAATACCTTAGTGCCAGTCTTTCCAGGGTGTCAAAAGGTCTATCCCGATAGCCACCAGTGTGTCCCGGTTGTCTGTGGACTAGCTACGCACACTAAGAAAACTCCACAAGGGAGCATACACAGCTGGGGTCTACCGGTCATCAGTAGAAGATCCTCGATCGACAACTGGTTTGGCCAGGTACCATTCTAAACAATCTCAGAAGGTGGGCCAACCTGGGTCATGACACAAGGTCCCAGCTTAATCGGAGACGTATGGACGAGACGAAAGTGATCTTACAGGTACTGGTAAGATGTGATTCTATCAGTGTTGTATTGTCGCTGAGGTAGAAAATTGGCCGCCTACCTCAACGACCAAATGACAAGCGATATTACCAAATGTAGATACAACGATATTGATGTGAATAACACAATTGTGTTCTACGTGTCATGATGACAGTCATATAAAGAAACATTTCATTTGTACAAGAAATATTTTTCTATGCACATTCAGAGGCAGTTTTTCTCGCAAATTTTATTAGCTGTGGCGCTTCACACGGATTGAACATCATTATGTTTACCATGCCTCAATAGTTTTCGTCATTGCAACGCATATTTAAGTATGTAAGTGTGTATATATATATATATATATACGAAAATGATTGACAGCTAGAGAGATAATACAAAGCACTAAAAATCAAAATCGTCAACGAAAGCTCTTTCTCCTCACCGCCGAATAATCACATGGACAATGAACAAGCAACTATACAGAAAAAGGGTTCTTTAGAAATGTGGACATTGAGAGAAATAAGTCGTACGTTGTGGAAAAATTAATTTAAAAAGGAAAAGAAGAACAAGAAAGATTTTTGGAGTGACTCAAAAAAAAAAAGGGACACGTGAAAGAAATAAAAGGAGAGACAATGAAATACTTTGACCCCATTAAAACAATAATGGAGCAAAATAATGACAACGAAACAAGTGGGAGGACAACATCAAGAGATATACGAACAGCAGTCTAAGTGAGTTTACTACAAAGACAAGCGACAGACAACCAACCTTCGTTGTTGAGATCTTATCTGATTGATTGGCTAAATGTGAAGCGTTGACTAGTCTAACGACTGCAGTCTCTCTATTCATTGCATAAACAACATATACAACACAATCAACGTGTATTTCAATAATTGTTGACTTGGGGCAGACATAGGTCGATGACAGGACAATGCGACGCCCTAACCAGACATGAAGGTGTATTGTTTTTAGAAATAGTTTACTCATTTTCTTGTGATTTGCAATGTACACTTAGATGTATTTGTATTTCAGGACACTGTTATTATTAGTATTATTTTTAATGATTATATACTTATATAAGGGGTTGACACCTTGAGCTTCCTTCTCTGACAACATTGAGTGATCAGAGCCCTCTACCTAATACATCCTGAGAAACAACAAAAGACCCCCAAACTCCAAAACTCGTTCTGTGTCCGCGCCCCTACTTTGACTGTACAAGTTACGTGCACGAAGTCACCATCACTGTTTTGTGTAGAAAAAAGATATTCACTTGCACAATATTTTTACGAAATAAAAAGTGAAGATAACAGATCATATCAACGTTAATTTTAGAACTAAAGCGTGGTTAACCATTATCATTGTCCTAGGCAACGACAAATACAAGACTTCCCAAGTGAGAGAGAAACTGTCTATGGATATTTCGAGTCATACCAGTCATTTATTCGTGTATATCAATGCTAAAAATCGGTGTAAACCAAATGAGTATAATATCACAGGTTATGTTCACGAGAGTGTGTGAATGAGAGATATAAAACCCTAGCAGGACCGTAAAACGAGCCATTAACATCCTGTAACACAACGTGCCGCCTTTCAAATTACAATCATGTCCATATCGGGAATCGCTGTGATGTAGCAGCTAGACTCTCGCATGAGTATTTAAAGTTGGTGGGTTCGGGTCCCGACGGTGCCAGAATTTTTTTTGTTTAAAAAAAAAAAAAAAAATTGTGGCTTCCGTGTCAAACCAGCCTTTAGTGGGTACCAGGTGAGGTCTTCGGAAGTAAAGGTGAGGGGCGTGATGATGACAACATTATTAAACAAGTATCAACTGGTATAAAAAAATATAGGTCTGGCCCATTGTGCCCAATACGTCTAAAAGCTTGACAAAACGACCTTACTTTGCTTTTACTTACATTTCCATATTATCTGAGAATTAAAGAGTGGTCAACAATTATCGCTGTTTCAGGGCAACGATGAATACATCGTTTGTTGTCTAAATGAGATAGTTTCCGCGTTGCTAATTTAATATATTAGGCACATCGTGTGTACCTGCCATCCATTTTTCAGAACATCTGGAGGAGGTAATGAAAAGTTTAATGGGACTGACTGACTTTCTACCCCACCAGGACATCACACAAGCGATTAACACCCGATGACCCAATGTGCCACCATGTGGGTTAGGATCACAGTGGAGACTTCCCAGAAACCGCGTTCAGCCTTTAAGCCATATTTATGGCAAGGTTATATTGCGGCCCCTGTCAAAGCCAAAGTAGGGCTTGAAGGAACGAAAGATTTCATCCTAAAAAGGACGAGAATTATAGTCATTCAATTGGACTGACTGACTTTCTACCCCACTGGGACATTATACAAGCGATAAACACCCGATGACACAAAGTGCCACCATGTGGATGAGGCTCGCCGTGGAGAGGTCTCAAAAACCGCGTGCAGACATTTGGCCATATATATGGCCTGCCTATATTGCGGCCCCTGGCAAAAGCCAGGTTAGGGCTTCAAGGAACAAAAAATTCATCCCAAAAAGTACGAAACTGGATATTTGACATGCATTCAATGGGATGACTGACTGACTCTCTACCCCACCAGGACATCACACAAGCGATAAACACCCAATGACACAATGTTGCACCATGTGGATGACGATCAACGTGGAGAGGTCCAAGAAACCGCGTTCAGCCTTTAGGCCATATTTATGGCCAGGCTATATTGCGGCCCTTGGCAAGAGCCAGAGTAGGGCTTCACACAACGAAAAATTCCATCCTAAAAAGGACGGGAAACATATACCGATAATTGAATGGGATGACTGACTGACTTTCCACCCCACCAGGACATCACACAAGCGATAAACACCCGATGACAAAGTGCCACCATGTGGGTGAGGATCGCCGTGGAGAGGTCCCAGAAACTGCGTTCAGACAATTGGCCACATTTATGGCCTGCCTATATTGCGGCCTCTGGCAAAAGCCAGAGTGGGGCTTCGAATAACAAAAAATTACGTCCTAAAAAGGACGTAAGGATGACAAAATAGTAAACCATGAATTGAATGGGATGGTTGTTCGTCAGAGAGATTTGCACGATTGTTGCAGTGAAAATTATTTTTGATGATGTCTATCAACCTACAATGTGCATTGCTAAAGCAAAGTGGTTTGTTTAAATTGCAAGTAGTTTGCACGAGCTAATATCTGGCGGTTGACTTCAATGAACCAAAGCATATATATATATAGAGAGAGAGAGATTCCATTGTCACATACAATACCTTAACAATTTCTAGTTCTCATGGCAAAGACTGTATCGTACACCTTGTTTCTGTGTCCATTAAAGGTGTTTGTTTCCCCTGATCGCCACCGATACAAATTAGCAACATTTGTCATCATTGTTTTGTGTGTGGGTATTTCCTGCACATTTCAACAAAAGAAAACCTACTGAATAGCAGCAGCTCATAGCGGTAGCACCTTAGTCGACGAAATCAGATGCATCGGTCTAAGAACGCACATATCGCAGCTCTGACAAGTAATGTTAAACACAGTTACATTCACAACAGACGAACACATAATGTCAGGTCAAAGTGGAAACACATTAGTTGAACCTTATATCCATAGTACAAATCTCATCAAAATATGGGACACGCTGTTTTGTTATTTTAAAGCTCCTCCTCGACTGCAGAAAACCGTGTGAAATGTCTGGTGAAAATATAACCGTGTGAAATGTCTGGTGACCATATAACCGTGTAAAATGTCTGGTGACCATATAACCGTGTGAAATGTCTGGTGACCATATAACTGTGTGAAATGTCTGGTGACCATATAACCGTGTAAAATGTCTGGTGACCATATAACCCTGTGAAATGTCTGGTGACCATATAACCGTGTGAAATGTCTGGTGACCATATAACCGTGTGAAATGTCTGGTGACCATATAACCCTGTGAAATGTCTGGTGACCATATAACCGTGTGAAACGTCTGGTGACCATATAACCGTGTGAAATGTCTGGTGACCATATAACCGTGTGAAATGTCTGGTGACCATATAACCGTGTGAAATGTCTGGTGACCATATAACCGTGTGAAATGTCTGGTGACCATATAGCCGTGTGAAATGTCTGGTGACCATATAACAGTGTGAAATGTCTGGTGACCATATAACCGTGTGAAATGTCTGGTGACCATATAACCGTGTGAAATGTCTGGTGACCATATAACCGTGTGAAATGTCTGGTGACAATATAACCGTGTAAAATGTCTGGTGACCATATAACCGTGTGAAATGTCTGGTGACCATATAACCGTGTGAAATGTCTGGTGACCATATAACAGTGTAAAATGTCTGGTGACCATATAACCCTGTGAAATGTCTGGTTACCAAATAACCGTGTGAAATGTCTGGTGACCATATAACCGTGTGAAATGTCTGGTGACCATATAACCCTGTGAAATATCTGGTGACCATATAACCGTGTGAAATGTCTGGTGACCATATAACCGTGTGAAATGTCTGGTGACCATATAACCGTGTGAAATGTCTGGTGACCATATAACCGTGTGAAATGTCTGGTGACCATATAACCGTGTGAAATGTCTGGTGACCATATAACCGTGTGAAATGTCTGGTGACCATATAACCGTGTGAAATGTCTGGTGACCATATAACCGTGTGAAATGTCTGGTGACCATATAACCGTGTGAAATGTATGGTGACCATATAACCGTGTGAAATGTCTGGTGACCATATAACCGTGTAAAATGTCTGGTGACCATATAACCGTGTGAAATGTCTGGTGACCATATAACCGTGTGAAATGGTGACCATATAACCGTGTGAAATATCTGGTGACCATATGACTGTGTGAAATGTCTGGTGGCCAGATAACCTTGTGAAATGTCTGATGGCCATATAACCTTGTGAAGTGTCTGATGGCCATATAACGTTGTGAAATGTCTGGTGGCCATATAACCTTGTTAAATGTCTGGTGACCATATAACTGTGTAAAATGTCTGGTGACCATAAAACTGTGTGAAATTTCTGGTGACCATATAACCGTGGGAAATGTCTGATGACCATATAACCGTGGGAAATGTCTGGTGACCATAAAACCGTGTGAAATTTCTGGTGACAATATAACCGTGTGAAATTTCTGGTGACCATATAACCGTGTGAAATTTCTGGTGACCATATAACCGTGTGAAATGTCTGGTGACAATATAACAGTGTGAAATGTCTGTTGACCATATAATTGTGTGAAATATATGGTGAAAATTTAACCGTGTGAAATGTCTGGTGACCATATTACCGTGTGAAATTTCTAGTGGCTTTATAACCGTGTGAAATGTCTGGTGACAATATACCCGTCTGAAATGTCTGGTGAGCATATAACCGTGTGAAATGTCTGGTGACGATATAACCGTGTGAAATGTCTGGTGACAATATAATAGTGTGAACTGTCTGGTGACCATATGACCGTGTGAAAAGTCTGCTGACCGTATAACAGTGTAAACTGTATGTTGACCATATAACAGTGTGAAATGTCTGGAGACCATATAACCGTGTGACATGTCTTGTGACCATGTAAATGTGTGAAATATCTGATGAAAATATGACCGTGTAAAATGTTTGGTGACCATATAACCGTGTGAAATGTCTGGTGAGCATATAACCGTGTGAAATGTCTGGTGACCATAGAACCGTTTGAAATGTCTGGTGACCATGTAACCGTGTGAAATATCTGGTGACCATATAACCGTGTGAAATGTCTGCTGACTGAGTCAGTCGATCAGCAGTAGACCTCCAGCAGCCGTTATGGTAATGTTTTTATTAGTTGCCGTTGATTAGCTGTAGGATATGATGACAATAACTGGTTATGTTACCTGAGGTTATACAAAACAGTCACTAGTGTGATAAAATCTCTGAGGTAGATTTGCCACTGCAGTGCTTTACCATGATATGCGTATATGTTTGATAATATAGTGCAGATGAGCTTTGTCTATGTAACAGTATTAGCATATGTAGAGCTGTATAAGGCACATGGACATATGTCAGACAGATTTGTCTATATAAATGAAAATCAATGTTTGTGTGTTTGTTTGCCCCTTATAGAATCGGAAACTACTGAACCGATTTAGCTGAAATTTTCAGGATATGTTTGTTTTGAGACCGGATGTTGAACCATCGTGGTTTGAAATTCAACCTGTCACTGTTAGAGATAGGTGACCACATTTAAAGCCATAATATTCGAAACTAATATTTATAATTTTAGTGATTTCTAATTATAGCCACGTTAGTATTTGCGCATGCGCCGTAGTCAGATCGTAAGACTTCCGCCATTCGCCGGCGAGTTACGTGCAGCCAACGCCTTCTCTAATACATACAGTAGGTCGTGGTACAGCAAACAAGACTATCTCTATATTTGTGTAGGCAGTGATTGCCACAATAACCATATTTAACACGTTTTCTATTTTTTTTTTTTTTTTTTTTCAAACAACCTTCCGACGGGGGGGGGGGGGGGGGGGGGGGGGGGCATCAAGGACTATCTCGACGTCGGCGCCGCAGACATTGACTGCGACATTAACTTCATTAACCGTGTTAGACACGTGCGATTTCTATTGTTGTGCCGTTTCATTAATGTATCAGGAGTCTCTGTCTATGAGAAAACAATTGCCTGCGATTTTGAGTTGTGTTATAATCGGGACACAGTAGTAGGGGCACACATCTCTAATAGTTTAGTTCTCTTTTCGTTGCTCTGATGAAGTGGCTGCTAGGTCGAATTGTTAGAACACCGGGGTCCTGTGCAGGAGACTAGGTAGTTAGTTTTTTTTTTTTTTTTTTTTTTTTACCCCGGAATGGAATAATATCCTCATCTGCTCTGTCATGGTGACAGCACTAGCCATGTTGCCTTTAAAACTAAAAAAAAAAAAAAAAAAAAAAAGACGAGTAAATGGGTAAACCATTTGAAAATTAAATTTGACCATTTCGCTTACGAATGATTGCATTTTTAAACATTCCGATTGCATGGTTACGCTGAAAATTGTATAGCTTTCCATTTATTTTCATTTAGATTTATTTACTTCATCTGCGTTCGAATTTTAAGCTGTGCTGTTTACCATAGCGTTCATTTCCAAATTATGGTGTTTTTTTTCCTGTTTTCATTTGCTTTTCAAGTAGTTTTTTTTTTCCTCCTAACTACTTTAATGAGGGAAAGAGTTGTCGGTGAATTTGGGGGGGGGGGGGGGGGTAAACTGTTAACTGAGAGAGCTTTAAGTCACAGTAACTGCTTTACCCACTTAAAGTAGCAGCAGCAGTAGTAGTTGTGGTTGAGCTGTTACATCATAGTGCTCCCATGTGAAGACCGCCGGTAAGGTTATGGCGTTCTTCTGTCGGGAAGCGAAATTACACACCCTAACCTGACCAGTCTGTGGCGACACCACTAGCAATGCGAAACCAAATCTTCAGGCTCACGATGGTAACACAGATAGCAGTGACATTATTTTAGCTACTGTGGTGGTGGTCGTGGTAGTAGTTGTACTGGTACTTGAAGCATGATGTGGTAAATATTACACTAGCCCCATTCACTACCTATTACAATTCCTGCTCCCCATTTTAGTTCGGATGGACAGGGATGTCAATGTCAGTTACAGCAACAAAAAATATCGCCAGGTAACGATTTTCAAATATTTCGAAGAGGGAGAGAGCAGTAGTCGGTGGAAGAGGGGAAGGGAGGGGGTAATGACTTAAATTTAAGAGAACTTAAGGAGCTTTACACGTGATTTTCAAGTTCTCATTACCTAATTTGTTTAAATTTTACTAACACTACTTCCGCTTTTCTATTTTTTACGACTTACTTTGTTATTTACAAGTACAGTTGTAGCTTTAATTCCGTCTCCAATAAAAATACAAACAGCTTTAGCATGTGATAACCAAATAAAAAATGTTGTTACTGTGCTAATAACACCATTTAAACGACCACTAATATAAGGACACAATTATAAGGTGCGTGTTCTAAAGTTGGAAAACCAGACTATCTCTATATATGTGCACAGAATGATTGCGACATCAACTATATTAGACACGTGCGATTTCCATTGTCTTTCTTTTCCAAAAACCTTTGATAAGGGAGAGAGTAGTAGGTTGATTTAGTTGTGGTGGTGGCCGGGGCGGGGGGGGGGGGGGGGTGTGATCAAAGACGATCTCTATATCTGAGCAGACAATGATTGTATTAGACACGTGCGATTTCTATTTTTTTTTCATTTCCATTTAGCCAAACTATGCCATAGCAACGCGTGGCCGGGTACAGCTAGTTATTTCATATTTATCAGTTTGAATGTTGAAAATGTTATTAAAATCTACCCATAGTTTATGTCCGAAAGTTCTTTACCTATTGCTTTCAAATTCTCCCACAACGTTGTTTTCGATTGCACTCGTGTTTTTAGGTAGAGTGTTGCACAAACCACGAACCACATAGCTACAGCAACGATCACATTTATTTTTGTTTCAAAGCCGGCCGGAAATTGTTGTTAGTTCCGCTTGTGTGCGACCTTTGACTCTTGACCTCATACCTCGATATGAAGCTAAGCCCAAAGGTCATCACTGATTTTTTTGAAAATTTTACACAACGCTGCATTCGAATACGCGAGTGTTTTTATATCAGAGCATTGCACAAGGTATGAACTACATAGCTCCAGCGACGATCATCTTGGTTTCGTTTTCCGACAATCCAATTTACTTTACTTCTTTGCCGCGTTCACGACGCAACTTGTTTTTTACGATGATAAGCGAACTTTGACGGTAACCCTTAGAAATGTGCATGAAGCTGTTCGTTATGGTAATAAAGAGATGGCGACAGAGGGTGTGGACATGTTAATATGTCGGCAATTTTTGGTGAGGAAGAGAGAATTAGTCGGTGCATATAGGAAGAAAGAGGAGAAGAATGGGGGTTTGGCTTATTTAGGCACGGCACGGATGTTTTGCTCATATTAGGTATAGCAATGGGTCGTTTTGTTTCGTTTATTTTGCAATACATTTTCGTCGGTAACTATAGACGCGACTGCGATCTGAAAATGCAAAACAAATTATTAGTTATTGAGAAATTTTTTTTCTGTGCTCTTTACGTGAAAGATAAAATCGGAGCAATTATTAGGAGTTATTGGAGAGGTAAATATCTTTTTAATTAGCCAGATTACCGCAATGTATGTTGTATTTTTTAATTCTGCGTTAATTTTTTTATATGTGTGGGAAATTTCACGGAGATCGACAATAGCGCAGATGTTTAAAAAATTGTTTAGTGGCATCACTGTTTTCGCTTTAAATCCAATATGTTTGCACTAGGAGACCGTTTTTTCCCGCTTTATAATGAACTTGAAATAATTATTAAATTAGCTAACGTTATTTTGGTCATTTTTTTCAAAGTCTACAACCATTGTAGCATTTTCTCATGCATCTGACATTATTTAGAGCTCTGCGTATTTTCTGTTGGAGATATTTTTTTCCTGATCACCCCCAAATCCCAATAATTAATTTCGGCCATCATTGCGCATTTTCTAAGATGATTCTTTAGTAATTAACTTCAGATACTTAGTAAATTAATAATGTTAAGTGATCTACTTTTTAAACATCTACAACTCTTGTAGTCTTTTTTTTTTTTATGCGTCTGTTATTATTTATAATCCACGGAATTTTCTGTCGGAATTGGTAAATCCAAGTGGTCGAGAAATAACAGCAGCGTTTTGACTGCGTTTCCCGTCCATCAGGCCTGCCAGTACTTGGGCTTCCCCCCCCCCCACCCCCCCCCCCCCCCCCCCCCCCCCCCCCCCTAAGAACTGAGTTTTTATACGACACCTTCGGTTAAGATTTTAGAATTTTTTTTTTTATTTATTTTTTTTTTTTTGAACAAACATATCCTTATATGAAAGTGGGTAAATGTTTTAATACGTAACTATAAAATTAACTATAAAATATGTAGTTTATACCAATTTTTTTTTTAGTGTGCTTATACAACGGAACATCGCTTAACGAGCATAATTCGTTCCAGAATCATACTCGTTAAGCGAAACACTCGTTATGCGAAGCAATTTGTCTCATATTAATTATTGTAAAATACGATAATGCGTTCATGTCGAAAAAAATACTCACAAAATGCTATGTATAAGTTATAATATAACATTTATTCAAAGAAAATTATATACATATTTAAGGAGAGTGAACCATCTTCATCTTTCCTTCAAACGCGGGAACGAACCCACATGGAATGCGAATTCGAATTGCAGGGAAAAAAAAGTCGAAATCGTTATGATACATAGCTAATTATTTTATTTTTTTACTGGAAAGATGTCCAGAAACATTTGTTTTTGTCGACGCTTCAAAATTTGGCGAAAATGCCACACAGTATTATCATTAAATTTGCAGCGCGCATATCCACTTCGTTATTGGGGTGATGCTTCTTAAAGCGAGAAGCAACAGTTTGCCATGCTTTCAGCATTTTTCTTATTTCGCCAGAAGATTGTTGCTTTCCTGTTACCTTCTCCTCCTCCTCTGACAAACTTTCCCCCAAAACCTCTTGCTGTGAAAAAGTACCTGTGGAGCCTGTAGTCAACGAGATTGTGTCTTTGGCCACTATCATGGGATTGTAGGTGGATAACAGTAATATCGAAGAGCTTGTGGAAGAGCACAGCCAAGAATTGACCATCGAAGAGCTTATGAAGTTGCATTGTGTTTCACAGCAAGAGGTTTTGGAGGAAAGTTTGTCAGAGGAGGAGGAGGAGAAGGTAACAGAAAAGCAACAAGTCACCTAAAAACAATGCTCGAAGAGTGCTTAAGTGCAGAGCTTCTTAAATTTAGAAATAACTTGCTGGACCATGGGCTGGAGTAACGGAGTGGTGTTGGGAGGCAGAAACTGGATCTTGATAAACTTAAATTCTTCAGGGAAGTAATCTTGTAGGCCTGGAGGATTCATGCACATATTTCACAATATAACACACGTTTGAAAAAACGTGTGATCAGAAGCGACAATGCTACTGGAACGAGTGCTAAACACTGATGTAACATGCACACAATCCCTGATTTCCCCTCTCCTCGCCACTCGTTATGGAAACGTCGCTCGTTAAGCGAGTCATGTTTTTACAATTTGTTTTGCTCGTTATGCGAATTACTCGTTATGAGAGGTGCTCGTTAAGTGAGGTTCTACTGTATATTGCTTGTGTTTTTGGTCAGCGTAGTTTTGGGTTTGACAAAAACCCCATTGGCAACCCTCCCATGCTTGGCTGTACGCGTGTGGTTGATAGAAATCCATCTCTTACATTCAATGCTGGGAGAACATGGGAACCAAAGTCATTTTTGAAAGAAAAGAAAATCCCGCCTGACCTGATTCCCAGAAATGAACACACCTGTTGTGTTTGCCCTGTCGTTAACACTGTCACCGACCCATTATGAAAACAGGCCGCGTACTACCAGTGGGCTCATGTTTTCTTCTACCATACAGAACGGAGAGTTGCGGGAGCTGGACTAGAAGATTGAGAAAGTCGACACTGAGATATGGGGAAAAAGAAAGAAAAGGAAAAGGAAAGAAATAAGAGGAGATATACCAGGGGAAGAAGGTAGCAGGAAGGGGGTGCGGCCACACCGGTATCATTACTGTGGGGGGGGGGGGAGGGTAACCACCCCGGGTGTCATTACTGTGCGGAGATACGACCACACCGGGTGACATCGCTGTTGCGCGGGGAAGGGGCGAGGGGAAGGAGGGTCCGGTATTTGACAATTAGGTCACGTCTACTGACATTGGCACATTTATATGATCTTTATGTTCGCCTTGCCAGGACACACACTATGATATGTATTAAGCCAGGCTCGTTGGCAGACAACTGTAAATGTATAAGGTTTTTGATGAAAAATAATTAGCCTAAGGACATTTTCATATGTTAAATAGGCGCATATTGTAGTGTATGTAATTGAGACATGCATAAACAGTTAGGTATCACTGTCCCGATTCTAGCAATACATGGTTGCTAAGAGATTCGTTCAGAAACAAAAAAGTTATTGCCGTAAAATGCAAACATTGCGCCATTGCATCTTACAGGGTCGCAGCCGGAAATCCATGATTTTTGCATTTCCACTGTAATTTTTCTGTGGTGGTATCCGCTACTAAAATGTTAATATCTCCGCTGAGAATCGACTTACAGGCTTAAATAAGGTACTATTGGATGTGTAATTTTAATCTTTATCTAGCTGTCATGATTTCGTAAGTTAAAACCCAAAATATAAAACTTCACTAGCATCCCTAATCATGTTTATCACACAATTGATCAGCTGCTCTTGTCAGACACATCACTGATGAGTTGATCTTATTGAACACATCTTCGAACAATTGCTTTTTTTTTAGACACATCATTGATTTGTTGAGCTTATTCGACATATCATTGATTAGTTGATCGTATTGGACACATCACTGATGAGTTGATCTAATTGAACACATCATTGAACAACTGCACTTATTTAGACACATCATTGATTTGTTAAGCTTATTAGACATATCATTACTTAGTTGATCTTTTTGGTCACATCATTGAACAACTGCTCCTATTTAGACACATCACTGAAATGTGCACTTATTTAGTCGCATCATTGGTCAGTGTCCCTTATATGGACACATCGTTGATTAGTTGCACTTTTTTAGACACATTATTCATTAGCCTCACTTATTTAGTCACATTATTGATCATTTGAGCTTGTTTTGACACAACGTGTATTTCTTCTTCTTCTTCTTCTTCACTTCCTCTTTTACCACTTTGGGTGTAGAGTGAGATATAAGGTTCAGTTTCTAGCTCTTCTGGCCGCCTCGACCATAGGCACATCGTGCTGTTATAGAGTTTCTCTGATGTTATCCTTCCATATTGTTCTTGGTCTACCTCGTGTTCTACGTCCTTCTTCTCTTTCCATGTATGCTTTGTATGGTATGGTGTCACAAGGCATTCTCTCTAAGTGGGCAAACCATTTCACTTGCTGTCTTCGTATGTAATCCAGAATTGGTACTGTGCCGACTTTTTATTATGGTTACTCCTACAGCCCTTCTCAGACATCTCATTTCTGTGGTTACTAATGTTCTGTTATGGTTTGTTGTGAGTGACTATGTCTGGCACTGGTAGCACAGCGTTGGAATAAATATGCTTTGAAAAAGATGTCTCTTTGTGATGATTGGGATTGTCTTATGCTGTAAGAGGGGGCCTAGCTGCCTTAAAACTTGGTTTGCTTTACTGCATCTAATGTTAATTTCTTTATCCAATTTTCCATCTTCGGTAAATGTAGTTCTCAGATATTTAAACTAAGATGCCTGTTTAATGCCGTTGCACTCTACTGCTATGTTTAGATCTGTCTTCTTTTTTCCTATTGACATTACTTCTGTCTTTTCAGTGTTGATTCTCATATTATTTGTTTTACATTCTTCATTCATGGATGTTAGATGTTGTTGCAATTTCATGGCTGTAACTGCTATCAAGGCCTGGTCATCTGCAAAGAGTAATTCGTTGATCTTACTAACATTTTCATTCATGGGCTTGGCATTCTTGCATATACTGTCGATGTAGGTGATAAACAGCAGTGTTGATAAGACACACCCCTGTCTTACTCCAGATGTCACTGTGAATGGATGAGATGTTCCCTGATTTATTCTAACTACACTTCTACAATCCCTGTATACACTTTTGCACACTTCGATGAGGTGTTCGCTTACTCCATATCTTGCCATTACGTTCCATAATAATTGTCTGTCGACTCTGTCAAATGCCTTCTCCTGGTCTACGAATGCCACAAAAAAGTTCTTATTGCATTCAATGTTCTTTTTTATTAACTGTTTAAGTGTGAAGATTGCATCTGTGCAGCTTCTATTTCTCCTAAATCCCATTTGTTCTTTTGCCAGCTGTGGTTCTATCACTGGTCTCAGTCTTGTTTCTATTATCTTGGCATACATTTTGCCAACATGGCTTTAAAGAGAGATGCCTCGGTATTGACCGCATTCTCGTTTGCTTCCTATGTTCTTCCACAATGGTATAACTATTGCATGTTGCCAATCAATAGGGGCAGTTTGTTGTACCCACGCTGCATTACATATTCTGTGAAGCCATCTGATGCTGCTTTCACCTACTGCTTGAATTATTTCTGTTGGTAATCTATCAGCTCCTGGTGCTTTATATTTGGGAGACTGCGTAATGACTTTTCTATTTCATCCATTACTATGTGTGGTTCTAACGTGTATTTGCTGCACTTATTTAGACAGATCATTGATTAGTTGCACACGTGATACAGCTTGATTATAAACTGAAAATCAAGGGATACAAACACAGCACGCAGATAAAAGAAAATCCCATACAAGGAAAACAATGTAGTATATGTCTTGAAATTGATCATCTATGACGTCAAGGTAAGCGAGCAAATGTAACGGGCATTCAGCACGCATGAATTACTCAACATCTAACAGTCTATATTAATGTGTGCATTAGAATGGGATACCTGTACCAGTTTTTGTAAAAATTTTAACGCCATTTATTGCACCTAATAACACAGCCGTTACAACTTTAGAGCACACCAGGTACACTGTTACATTGCAGTAAGCTGCTCAAGCAGAAAGAGGCCCCCCAGGAGATAAGGAAAAGCCCCGTAAAAGGAAAAGAAGATCAGGGAAAACAACAACAACGTCAAAAACAACAACAAGAGAAACCGCGGGTGCAAGAAACCCAAGACTCTGCGGCAACGCAGAACAGCGCATGCACTCTGTGGTCTCTCTTGACCACACAAGAGGACAGTACGGAAAGCCCTACACAGACAGCAGATGAAGAAGGCTTTCCAGCTTGTCATCTCGCCGAAGAAAAAAAGGGAGGAGAGAATCCAGCAGAGAAGGGCGGACAAAAGAAGGAACGACTCGGACGAAGAAGTTAAGTCCGAAACTTCCCCGACCAGACATAACAACAAAAAATTCAACAAAACAACAGAGAAAGAGAACAATCAAGACAACACACCATCAGTCACTCTTGACCAGTCGCCTCCGCCACTGGTCATAGAAGATTCCGACAATCCGTCAATGTGCGACACAGAAACGGACCAAGAAGAACAATTATAAACACAAACAGTACAACAATTCATTTTCAAAAACACACATCCAAGAGACAACACAAGCCAGCGCAGAGGAACTTTTCAGTAGGATGGTAACATTTTACATGTTTTGTTTCTTGCCATGGCTGAGTTGTGTATTGTAAGTTTAAATGTGTCGGGTCTCCGGCGCAAACAACAGCACATTATCTCTCTTATACACAAATATAAACCAGACTTTGTCCTTTTACAAGAAACAAACATCCAGACACCCTTTCTGTCTCAGCAAATCACCACACAGCTAGGATTGCGACACGCGTGTCACAGTCTAGCGAAACAGAACACGGGGTCAGGAACATCTATACTGCAGACATCCGATACATGGGAAATAACAAACACACACACAGACGATCAGGGACGAATAAGCATCATCAATATCGCAAACAGCAGACAAGCATATACAATAGCAAACGTACACGCACCGCCGAATTACGCCTTTCAACCCGCTTTCTTTGAACACCTAGATAACACGCTCACGCAGGCACACAGAGGACAGAATATCGTCCTCGCGGGGGACTTCAACTGTGTCCTGGCGCAAGAAGATGTAGTAGGAGGGTGTGTCGGGGCACAGGTGAGGAGAACCGGCGGGGACCACATGAACCAGCTGGAGACCCTTGAGAACATCATTGACACATTCAATCTGACAGACACTTTCCGCACTAAACATCCTAACAGCACCGACACAACACACAAAAACAACACACACAACAGATCTGCCAGACTGGATCGCACATACACACCCAAAACGCACCACATCATCGAATGCAAACACCTCTCTGAAACACTACAATACACAGATCACAAAGCAATACTAACACGGATAGATGCACACAGCGCAAACACACAGCCTTTCAGACGGTCTCCGCATTGGAAGTTTAACAATACGTTATTAGACAATGCGGACTATACGACATACATGACCGATCTCATACGAACATATACGGACAACATTCCGACAGAGAAGGTCCTAGAGCATTGGGAGATGCTAAAAAACACAATTAGGGGCAGAACACAGACTTTAGCATCTCTGATACACAGACAGAGAAAAGAGACGGAGGAAATTTTACTGAACGCCATTCGGATGACTAAGAGATACGATCGAAATAGCCCACAACTACACATATTAGAAGCAGAGTTAGAGCAGCACATGCAACACAGGTATCTAGGCGCTCTCCTTAGAACAAAACTCGATACGATCACGCAAGAGACGCCTAGTAAGCAGTACATGGGAATTGAACAAAACATACAACACAATAGGCAAGTACAGCAAGTGGTAGATACAGACGGGACCGTGTTAACGGACCCGACACAAGTCACGCAGGCATTCCAAAAATACTACGCTACACTGTTTACGGCAGAGACAGAAGACGAAAACCAGCAGAACGAGTTTCTGCAGTACTCGAAACAGTTAACGGACGCTGACCGCGACCTTCTAGACGAACCGATAACGTTAGCAGACATAACTACCGCTTTAGGACAAATGCAGGGGGGGAAATCGCCGGGCTGTGACGGTTTGAGCACGGAATTTTTCCGATATTTCCTCCCCCTGTTGGGACCGCTCCTGTTGAAGGTGTATGACGACGCCTTCAAACGACAGGAGCTTCTTGACGCTTTCAACACTTCTTACATCACTATCATCCCTAAAGAAGGCACAGACAGAACACTACTGAAAAACTATCGTCCTATCTCACTTCTCAATGTTGACTATAAGATTTTGACGAAAGTTTTGACGAACAAACTGAAACATCACATGGCCAGCCTGGTGCACGTGAATCAGCAGTGTGCGGTGCCAGGTAGGTCGGTTTTCACACACGCACACTTCATCAGGGATCTCATAACATACACACACGAAAAGAACTGTCAGTCCGCGCTCCTATCCCTGGATCAGGAGAAGGCGTTCGACAGGATCTCCCACAAATATTTACACCGAGTGCTAGCACAGTGTAATATGGGAGATAACTTCAGAACCTGGATTAGGATACTGTACAGCAACCCAAGGAGCCAGGTCCTAGTGAACCACTCACTGTCAGAATGTTTTAACATTACTAGGTCAGTGAGGCAGGGTTGCTCCTTGTCGGCCCTGCTGTACGTTTTGACACTGGAGCCTCTGCTAGAAGCAGTCAGACAGGATGCCACCATAAAGGGGACCTTCATACAAGGAATAGGAGAACAGAAAGTCTTAGCGTATGCAGACGACACTGTTTTCCTCCCCTCCTCCAGTGCGTCGATAGAAGCCATCTTCCGCACCTTTAACCGTTTCGGACAAGGTAGCGGAAGCAAAATAAATATCAACAAATCGTCGGTTATGGGCCTAGGCCGGTGGAAACAGAAATCTGATTTCCCCGCCGGGCTCGTTAACACAGACACGTTGAAGATATATGGCATTACATATCCTAATAATCCAGGAACTGTACACACACAGACATGGGATGCACTGTCCCAGCAAATAGCACAAATGCTCGACAGGTACAAATACAAAACCTCGACAATCTTTGGAAGAGCGACCATAGTGAATAGCTACATAATGTCCAAAATCACCTATTTGGCCACTGTAATGGATCCCCCCAGAAAATTCATCCAGGAAATTAATAAACAGGTCAGAAGTTTCATTTTTAGGTTCACCTTCCATTGTATTTCCAATAGGACCCTGCACCAGGAAAAGAAAAAGGGGGGAATTAACCTTAGGGACCTAGAAACCCATATTAAAGCATTAAGAATTAGAAGGGTGGGGGAAATAATAGCAAACCCAAGGGAGAATGGCCTGGCCCTCTATTATATAGCAATTAGGATCCATTACTTAAAACCCATAGACAATAGTACTCCCCATCACATGGGGACTCTTCCAGCCTTCTATCAACACTGTCTCACCACACTGATAGGAAATGAACACTTATTGCAGGAACCCACACAAAAAATATACAGACAGATCATACAGAGAACTGCCCCACCTCTGCATCTCAGGATCAAGTGGGGTCAGCCTCTGTACATAACAGACTACACAACTACATTCTCTAACTTACACATCAAACAGATAACTGCTAAGGCCAGAGAGGTGGGATACAGACTCCTTTTTAACATGACTCCTACAACACAGAGGGAGGCCCATAGGGCAGGCCACACTGCACAATGTCTGTTGTGCAGGGAGAACAGACAGGAGTCTGAAAAACACCTCTTCTATGACTGTCCCACAGTCATACCTACACACACATTTCTTAAAGAATTAATCAGCAGGCACACAGGCAAACAAACCAATGTCTATACAGCAATCTTTATCAACACAATTCCAAAAAGTAACAAAAGCACACATATAAAACTGTTACAGGCCTTAGCAGAATACAGACAACTGGTTTGGTCATGCCGCAACATGGCCAAATACAAATACAGAACATATAACAAAAACCTTTTTATTCTCATGTTTAAATACAAAATACAAATGTACAGTCCCATTTTGTATTATGGTACTGATGTAAATAATTTGATGCTATATTTATTTATGGCAAAATGAATAACATGGCTTTTTTATTTGTCGGTCTCTTTGCGGTCACTTGAGATCTCTCCAACGGTGATCCTACTCACTTTGATGTGGGGTACTTTTTGTACCGATACCGGTCTTTGTACCGGGAGTTTTTATCGCCTGTGAGATGTCCCCCTTGGCCTTCCCAAAGGATAGAGAACAATGTTTATACACTGTCCTTTTTCCTGCCTTAACATCGCTCCTCCCGCTAAGGACGCGCTTCGGTTTCCCCTCCCCCCATACGGTACCCTGTTCTATCTTCGAACGGGTGTATCCCTTACATCTATCTTCCCACTGAAGCCTGCCCCTTTCACTTTTTCTTACCTTCTATTTTATTTCAAGTTTGTAAATTCTTTTTCCGGCGAGACCAAACATCTCGTCACTCTTTAAAAGCCTGTGTTCTAGTTTTTTGCCACAAGCCGCAACACACGTGTGCCGTAAAAGGAGCGGGTTTCGGTCATT
>CAJHNH020002142.1:0-2500 GCA_905116865.2 Candidula unifasciata
AATATAGGTATTGTTCCAGAAGTCGTATTCAAATTTGAAAGTTTGTAACTCAGTAACCGTTTTCATGTAAGTTGTAAACATTTTGCATACAACCTGTTGATAATCATGTTCTTGTAAAACATCTTTCTTTTTTTTTATTTTTATTTTTTTATTGTAAACACGCGTCTAGTTTTCATTTTGCTTTATTTGCGATACAGGAAAACGTTGACACTGATTTGAGGGCAAACAATCCGCATTCTTACAGATAACTTATCAACTGGAACTTTTCAAAACATACAATTGCAAGCGTTTTGTAGTCTTTTCTCTGTCAGGTTGTCATCTCCAGCGTTAGAGTCCTGTGGGGTACATGGACACAATTTTTCATTGTATTCAGAATAGGCTATCAAAATAACACCACGCACCGCTGTGAACAAATATTTATACATTCTCCAAGCTGTGTCGGTTAAGATATATTTTTTATTTATTTTTTTAGGGCTAGACAAATTATTAGTCACTTAAAGATGAAGGAAATTCGCCGCTTTAAAAAAAAAAAAAAAGCTTCTACAGGTGTAAATTATTTTTTTTTTAATCTAAAGACGTGGGAAATCTATGTCCACATGCAAAAATTGCTGATGATCCGTAAGTAGTTGTCAAGTTCAAGTGTGAGGTAACGACTTTTAGAACACACTATACACTCCCCAACTATCTCTATCTTACTATCTATTTTGATCTCTCTATCTTGTTATCTCTACTGATTACTCTTGCTTGTCACCTTTCCCTGTTGAATATCTACTTCATCGTGTTGCCCGCTTGTGTGTACCTTCGCTGTAAACTTGTTTGTTCGCTACTGGACTGTTATCTGGTTCCAGAATTTTGAGTTTTTGAGTGCATATTAGTTTTACAGATCGGCCTTATGTGTATGCAGACTGTTAGTTTCTCTCCTCTCAAGCAGATGTACTCAGACTTGCCCAGTACACGACAGGCAACCGCACACCCCCCCCCCCCACCCCACCCATGCCCCCGTCGGCTACCATACATATTTCATAGGATGAAAATCCCCGTGTGGGTTATGGGTCCCCATTATAGGAATATCAAGAATAAATTCATTACCTCCCCCACCAAGCATGTCGTAAGATTCGACTAATTGGGGGTTTCTTTCGAAGCCAGAGAGCTTCTGTCTGAGAGGCAACAACAGTCTGCATACAAATAAGACAGATACGTAAAACGGATGTACACGCAACACTCGGTTTCTTGAACGTCTGAATTCCAAAGGTGAATGAACAACCAGAACTTTCCGCCAGAGTTTACAGCTGGTGAACACGAAGAAGAAGAAGAAGAAGAAGAAGAAGAAGAAGAAGAAGAAGAAGAAGAATGAAGAAGAAGAAGAAGAAGAAGAAGAAGAAGAAGAAGAAGAAGAAGAAGAAGAAGAAGAAGAAGAAGAAGAGGATGAAAAAGAAAAAGAAGAAGAAGAAGAAGAAGAAAAAAGAAGAAGAAGAAGAAAAAGAAGAATAAGAAGAAGAAAAAGAAAAATGAGAAGAAGAGGAAGAAAAAGAAGATGAAAGAAGAAGATATGAAGGAAAGGAGGGCCTAAATGGGCCTAATCATTGTTAAAGAATATAATATTATTAATAATAATAATACTCAGTGGATTGATAAATAAGTTTAATACATTTGAAATAATATGAAATGTATAAACAAAAAATTTTTAAAGGAAATCACTATGCATGGTTGGCTCCCAGGTCGACCCAGCCTTAAGTGGGTACCAGGTGCAGTCCCGGGAAGTAAAGGCGGCCGGCGTGATGCTGACCACATCACCCATCTTGTCTAACCCTATATGGCCTATACGCCTAAAGGCGTGGAAAAGGGTCCTTTACTCTTTTACTGTTCCTGTACATGATTAAAGGGCGACTGCTTCGACTGTTTTATCTGTTCAATTGCTCCATTTTGCTCTCTCTCTCTCTCTCTCTCTCTCTCTCTCTCTCTCTCTCTCTCTCTTTCTCTCACTCACTCAATCGCTCGCTCGCTCTCATCTCATTTGTCACTCGCGCCATAACCATCTCAGCTGCACCTTCTCTCTATCCCTCTGTCTTATCTGTTCGATTTCTTTATCTTGCTTTATCTCTCTCTCTCTCTCTCTCTCTCTCTCTCTCTCTCTCTCTCTCTCTCTCTCTCTCTCTCTTTCTCTCACACACACACACACACACACATACACACAGACACACACTCACACACACTCATATACATTTATTCGCCCTTTCGCTCGAATCTCATTTCTCACTCACTGGCGCCATAACTATCTAAGCTACTCATTCTCTCTACCCTTCTGTCTTGTCTGTTCGATTTCTCCTTCTTGTTTTTTCCCTCTTTCGCTCTCATTCACACTCGCTCATATTCCCAACTTTCTCCCTCTTGACGTCTATCCTGTTCTCTCCCTCTGTACATGTCTTTCACTCTCTTTAGTTTTCTCTCTCTCTCTCTCTCTCTCTCTCTCTCTCTCTCTCTCTCTCTCTCGCCCCTCCCT
>CAJHNH020002142.1:7500-112500 GCA_905116865.2 Candidula unifasciata
TTAAGCCACAATTTCTAAATTCGTCCTATTTTCTGAAATACGAAGTTCTGACAGTCTTGGCTTCAGAGTTGCAAAATCTAGAAATATCCCAGTTCCTAAGCTCAAAATGTGCCAGCCTAAATCTTTCACCGTTATCATTCTGAAAATAAAAAATAAGAAATATGTAAACACATCAGTTGCAACATTATCACAACCTTTCAACGGGGGAATCTCATTTCAGCGGCGGTTTAAAAAAATAAAGAGGGGTGGGGGTATGTGAGCGTTGAACTACCTCGTGAGGGATGAAGATGCTCGATTTGAAGAGTACTGAATGTGTGCCTGGATTACATACACTTTCTTCCATTATCTCACTCACTAATATTCAAACGATGCATCCATGTAAGCATTACACAGTGTTTGTCTCTGCTGCACATTATCCCAGCGCAGGTTGCTGCCATTAATTCGGTGCTTGTTATGTCTTGTAGAAAAAAAAAGTGTTTTCAATTACCTCAACAAAAATGTTGGTTCCGTAGATCTCATTTTTTTTTTTTCAATTTTATTTTTCTTGTCTCTCTTCTTTAATTTTTATCTGTATTTATTTCTTTTTTTCAGCGCTCGTATTTCTTGACCTCGTTTACATATTTTTGTATCTAAATTAACGTTTGATAAGGCAGTCGCGTTAGCGCAGTAACTAGGCGATTGACTACAGTCTGAGTGTCCCAGGTTTGCATCTGCATCAAGGAGGATTTTTTTGACGGTCAAGTTTAAAATTACATTATTACTATATGCGAGCTCGTTTGAATGTTGCGAATACCTTGGACTGCGACAATAATTAACAATGATCGCTTGGAAACGGTTAATGAAAGTTAGCAATTAGAAACAACAATGAGAAGGAGACAAAGTTCTTTGGTCATGGGAAGAGAAAAAGATCACAGGAAAATATAGTGATGACTGGAAAGATCATCGGTAGAAGAAGCAGAGGCAGGCGCGATAGAAATTATAGTGGTGACTTATGATAGTGGCATGGAGGAATATCATCAGTAGAATTAATCCTGAACACAAAAGACCAAGATCTGTCGAAATGCATGAACGCCTAGACCAGATGGTAAGGCACTTGATGATGATGATGATGATAATGACGAACTTACTTACAAGTAAGCATTTTAGCAAAATTAGTTGCACACCCTTTCAAGGAAAGCGCAGAACCAAGCCAAGCGTTTGCTGGCTGCTTTTAGTTTTTTTAGCAGGTAATTTTACGTTCAGTAGTTTGCTATTCCTTCTAAACAGTTGGCTCTTGATACCAAGGTCGAAATCAACTCAAACCGGTCTGCTGCCAAATCGCTAGCAGCTGGAGTAGAACAGGATACCTCGAAATTACAGAACACATTCGCAACGTATAAGCACCAGACACCAATTACAACTGAGTGGTCAGTCAATCAATCAGGACCTTCACTGTAGAGTTTGGCTGCAATGAATCTCCAATAGGCTGTCTCTTCGCCTAGCTGTTTACTCTCTAAAAAATCTGCCAGTCCATCTCTTGATGGTCTTCGCCCACTAGTACCGCTGTCCAGCTCTTAATCTCTTTCCTTCAATCTTCTCCTGCAGTGTGGTTTTTAAAAGTGTGTTATGTCTTTAAATGTGGCCGAAGTAGTTCATTTTGGTTCTTTTTTCATTTCTTTCATTTCTCCACCTTCTTAATGCCGCGACCCTTTAAGACAGTTACTCATGTTGTAGCGACCCCAAAACCATACGCTTATTTTCGTCGCTAATTTATAGCTTGAATAAATATTTATTTTGCGATGGTCTTGGGTGACCCCTGTGTAGTTTAAGAACTGCTGCTCTAACATTCACAGTGCTGTGAAAGAAAGAAACAGTTTGACTTATACGGAATTAGTGGTTTCAGAGAGTTTGGTTCTTTTCTGTAAAGGCACCACATCATGCAAGATGTAGAGACATTCTATAGTATAAGGGTGGGGGAAAAAGACGGGGGGGGGGGGGGGGGGGGAATTAGTGTTAGGGCTGGTGTTGAATGACTAGCAACTACTACTAACACTAACCACTCTATATTATGGGATTTTCCTAAATCTCGCATGATGTGGTGCCTCGACAGAAAAGAACAGAGAGTTTCCCCGCTAGGCTGTTCGGTATGTAGTTTTGAAAAAAAAAATGCAAAGGTCCCTTTCCCAAGCCTCCAGACGTATTGGGCATATAGGGCTACACCTTTATTTTATAGACCAATTGGCACTGGGTGGATGATGTGGTCAGTATTACGCCGTTAGCCGCGTTTACTTCCCAGGACTGAAGGTGGTACCCACTCAAGGGTGGGTCGACCTGTAAGCTAAGGTCATTTTTTTAAGAAAAAAGTTCCGACTCTGACAGGACTCAAACCCACGACCTTCCGATCCACAGGCGAGCGTCTGGCCGCCACACCACACTGACTCCAACTCAGTCTGCAGATAAAATAATTAATTAATTATATACCTACAATAACTGTTTTTATTGACCGGTGATGTAGTAACTATGCTATCAGTGCCAAACGTGGACACTTACATCCTCCAATGAGGGTAACATTGTGACAATAGAGATGAAAAGCCTTAGAAGAGCTGCAGGAGTTTCAAGGAAAGACAGAATACGAAATCACGAAATGAGACGAATGCTAAGAATAAAGCCAGATTACATGTCATCAAAGAACAACAAATGAAGTGGTTTGGATACCTAACAAGAATGCCCTGGTTCTATCTGCCACACTAAAACGTTACAACGGGTATAGAGCGAGTGGGAGACCTCGGAAAATATGGAGTGATGGCATTAAGAACAGCCTTACAGAAATGAACATCTGTCTTAATAGTGCTCTTGACAGAGCTCATCAGCGAACATTACATCTCCCCCCGACACTTCGATGAGGAACAATGTGGAAGAGAATAAGAAAATGTAGTAATGTGACCTGATTTTCTCATCTTTATCCAAGATTTAAGCGCTATCAATGTTTACATCGTTTGTATTGTTTTCTACGTTTTATTTTGTTTTCATCTGGATGTTTTCCACAGACTGGGTATTCTAAGGGGAGCGGATCACCGAACGGTTAGAACGCTGGGCTCTCACGCGGATGGTTCAAGGCTGGTGATTCTTGTCTGTAGGGTGCAAAATAAAATCCTCACCTGCACAGTCGTGGCGACAGCACTAGCCATGCGGCCTTAAATCCTTAGGCTCAAAGACCCCCCCCCCCCTCTCTTTTTTTCCAACCCCCGCCCCGCCTACACTGCAGAAGGGGTATATAAAGGCAGTAATTAATTTTTTGTTTTTGTTTTTGTTTTTTTGTTAGTGTATTCTAAGTTTCTCTAGCATAGGTGTTAGTGCGCCCACCTGCAGAGACAGTGGTTTGGGTTTGATCCCTAGAAGTGACAGGTTTCCCCTCACCCCCCCCCCCCCCCCCCCCCCCCCAATGACCAGTACAGTCTTGGTGTCGATCCATCATCATCAAGTGCCTTGCCGACTGGGGTGGGCGATCATTCCTGGCCACAAATTGCCATCTGCAACAGCAGGTGTCAGTTCGTGTACTGACACCAGTCTAAGACTTGACTCAAGGCTATCATGAATCTTCTTGTCTTGTCTTCATTTTTTTCCACAGATCTTTCCAGTTTTTACAGAAGGCTCCAGTTTCCTACTTCACATAAAATGACCCAAAAAAATGACAGCAATTATTTTTCTGTTGTTTTGTGATCAGGATTCTTTGATCCCTTGCCCTTTCAAAAACATCCAGATGGCGCTTTTTGGGTTTCTAATCAAATCTAAGAATTATACTGTTAAATCACATCTCCGAGGCCTCTAGAAATTGTTCAACTTGTTTATACATTATTAAATATTTAGTGCCATATGTTAAAAGTGGCTCTGTATAGCATGCAATAAGTTTTTTTAAATCTCTAATGACATGGATTTATTGCATACAAACGTTTTTTTTTTTTAAAGAATGAACTTTTAACCTATCCTATTCTAATATTTATCCCTGTGATACATCTTCCGTCGGATGTTATCCGTTTACCAAGATACATACCGCCAGCCTTGTAAAAATCGGGTATAAGAGAATTAACTGAATTTAATAGCAACTGTTTTGGCATGAAACATGATAAAGTCGAAGATAACTGGCCACCCATTTTATAGGTCACCACCAATATATATATTTATATATATATATATATATATATATATATATAATATATATATATATATATATATATATATATATGTGGTGTGGTGTGTGGCGCGTGTGTGTATGTATGTATGTGTCTGTCTGTATGTCCTGTCCTGTATGTCTGTGTCTGTATGTCTGTCTGTCTGTCTGTCTGTCTGTCTGTCTGTATGTCTGTATGTATGTATGTATGTATGTAGGTATGTAGGTAGGTAGGTGTATGTATATGTATGTATGTGTGTATATATATATATATGTAATATATATATATATATATACATATATATATATATATATATATATATAGAGAGAGAGAGAGAGAGAGAGAGAGAGAGAGAGAGAGACAGAGAGAGGTTAAAGGTTAAAGTTGAGATGATCGACTTCATTGCACTGGGTTTTATTCCATAAAGCTAGCTCTCTCTCTCTGCAGAACGGCTATCTGCCTACCGAGAACGCCGTACAGCACTCAAACTCCGTAGCTCCAGCGACGTTCCCCGAAGATTTTCCTAAAAATTGCACTCAGGGACTGAATGTCAAAGCAGTGAAACCAACCAACGACCCCCTGAACCCGAGGTGAACGGTTTGACCATCTCGCCAAGAAGACGCCCATATTTATATAAATATATATATATTGTACAAGGTGATTTATTTTGGAGGGTACAGATTGAAAGCTTGATGTTTGTTTGTTTTAGTATCCAGAAGCCATGAGTTGTTAACCCTTAGGCTCGTTATTATGGATATCGCAACCTTTCGGCCTTGATTCCATTGTAAATACCGTAAATCTTGAAGAAATGTGGCTTTTCTGCCTACCCCCGGGAGTGAACCCGGACCACAAGGAGTTCGTCACCCGGTCACCGCTCTATCCGGTTTATTCAGCTACGCTAGAGAGCCGGACTCAAAGCTTGATATGTTATTTACTGTGTTCTCTCATGTCTGTTTCTCATTTAGGCCCATCAATACACGAGAATACATTTATCCCGCTATTTCGGGAACCTCAACAGTTGTCCCAAACATTACCAATTTGTTACTGTGTAATTTTAAGTACACACAGTTCTAGTAGTGACATCAGGTTAACATGACATCTTTGTTTTTAATTTCAGGGCGATGGCTTTTTGGACTGCTGCTTTGCGATTTCTTCGTCACCTCAGACGTGCTCATGTGTACCTCAAGCATCCTACACTTGTGTACGATCTCCCTGGAACGATATATAGGCATCCGATATCCATTGTGGACTAAGAACAAATCTAAACGTATCGTTCTGCTCAAAATCGTACTTGTCTGGACGATATCTTTAGCAATCTCTAGCCCAATCACCATCCTCGGAGTTGTTAAGGAGGACAATGTCTTAGTTGGAGGCTCGTGTGTTTTGAACAATGAGTATTTTATTATTTACGGTTCAATAACTGCTTTTTATATACCATTAGCTATCATGGTGTTGATGTATGCACTTACCACACGAATGCTGAACAAACAAGCTCGGCTGTGCAACAGCCGTCCCGCCGAAGACGGTGAAGGTCAGCCGATGATCAGACGATCGACTAGCAGGAGAAACTGGCAAACCAGGCGCAAGTTTTACAGCAGAGAAGCTGAGACGTCTTACAGCGGGGCCCAACTGATCGAAGGGGGTATAGCAGGCGTTATGGCTCCATTCCATCAGAGGTACCGGTCTGCTGGAGTGACCCGGCATAATACAGTACCGGTATCTTACCATAATGTCCAACATCGACACCACAATGATGTTTGTGTTGGTGGTGGAGGTGGCAGCAGCAGCGCTGTCAGTAACAGCAGCATCAGCTGCATGCAAAAAAGTGGCAGTTATAAAAGTGCTGCGGTGGTAAACAATAACAACAATAGCAATAACTGTATGACGGACAATAATATCAGCGCGTCGCATAGCGGTGCAGGTGGTCGGCGCAATCGGTTTGCGCACCAGAACGGCACAGACAGCACTGTATATCTAGGACTCAAACAGGTGTCGGATTTTTCATATTTCAATGGTCGCCAAGACGAGATAACCGCAGATTCAAACTCCGACCCACAAAACTGCTGCACTTCTCGTATTTCTTCTTCATCATCTTCGCCCTCTCCAACATCATCTTCGAATCGAGAAGGCAGACGTCTCCGGGATCTGGTTCGCAAGCACCATGTAGCCGTAAAGGCTGCGAATATTTTATTAATGAAGCGGGATAATCAAAGTCAGGGCCAGACATCCGTACCGGTGTCTTCAAACACAGCCAGTGTTAGAAGAGACAACTCTGTTAGAACAGAACAAAAAGCGTCCAAAGTTCTCGGAGTAGTCTTCATGATTTTCGTCGTCTGTTGGGCGCCGTTTTTCACCGTAAACATCCTCACAGCTCTATGTACATCGTGTAAATTTGAACCCACATTAATCACCGCCTTCGTTTGGCTGGGCTACGTCTCTTCCACTCTCAACCCCATTATCTATACCATCTTCAACAACATATTTCGCATCACTTTCATCAAACTGCTGTGTTGTCGGTATCGCCTCCTGCACAGAGCCAACAAGAGAAACGCTAATCTGCCAGGGATCAGAAACGGCCTGCTAAATTGTACAACTTTCTGCCCTGCACCGTTTGTTGCATCAACTACTCCTAACACCACAAGTATATTCGAAGAATCGCATTGTTAATAATCTTAATCCTAACTTTTTGGATCACCAGTGTTAACATTTGGATCTGCGTGACTGTGATATAACATTGTTGCTGCAATGTTTAATTCATTTGTAATGTGTTTTATACGAGCTATTTCACATACGTTGAGTAACGAGCATAAATCCATACCTGCTAGGAAGAGCAAGTCATGTCAGGGTGTACTCGGTGAAACTTTTGCAGGTGTAATAATTAAAAGGTAAAAGTAAAGGATCCTTTTCCACACCTTCAGGTGTATCGGGTATATAGGGCTAGACCTATATTTTATAGACCAAACGGCACTTGGTGGGTGATGCATTACTCCGGCCGCGTTACTTCCCAAAGCTGGGTAGAACTGGCATCCAAGCTCATTCTTGAAGAGAAAAAACCGGTCGCCGTCAGGAACTGAACGGAACCGCTGGCGAGAGTCTAACCGCTACACCACGACGGCTTTCAATTAAAAGGTGGATCGGGGTAATTTAAATTCTCTCCGGATTGCACCAAGAATGACACCCTTTGAGTCACAGATATATGGAACCTTGAGGTAGCAGACAGGAAGGAAAGCAAATGGCAGTTATTTTGTCACATAAACTGAACTTTAGGTACACAGAAAAAAAAAGAGGAATAAACAACTTAGTTGTTTATCCTGTATCCTTTACGTGACGTTGCCGAACCAGTTCAAGTATTGTTGTTCTCTTTGTAAGTATATAAGTAAGTTTTACCCCACAAGGACATCGCACAGAGCAAGAAACACCCGGTGACACAAAGTGATGAGGATCACCCGTGGAGAAGTCTCGGAAACCCCGTTTAACTGTTAGGTTATATTAGGGCCCCTGGCAACAGACAGGGTGGGGCTTCAAAATAACGAAAAATGGTTATCTGACATAGGGACGGTGGATTTTTGTGCAATGGTTCTTTGTGATTTCACCGGGCAGTTTTACTTCAGCAGGTCGCCAATGTTTCAAGAAATGGCGGCTGTCAATACCCCTTTCAAAAACAAGGCAAAGTAGTCTGCTGTCCATTCGCCTGTAACTGGGATCGAACTGGGCACCTTGGAATTATGAGGCCCTTTCGCAACGTCAAGATATTTCGCTGTATCTATTTTAGGCTCAGCCGACCTGTTAGCGCTTGTCAATTAGAAAAATTATCTATCAATGCGGATTTGAACTCCAGACCTTAAAATCACCAGCAATAAGTCTAATTATAGCGCTATCCTAGGCCGGATTTAGACTTAATAAGGCCCAAATCTATTTATTTTTTTTAAACGCAGACCCTACCGAATTACACCCATTAATATCAGAACATTTTAAATATATAAGTTAATAAAAGGTGGAGATTAAAGCTGACTAAGCTGATTATTTTATTTTATTTTAAATAGGCTATAACAAATTAGAATAAGTAACAGCCTGAGAATGTATACCCAAAATGATAAACAGTAAATAAAATTGCAACATTCCTACTGACTTTTGGAAATAAACATATTAAAGAAAATCGTGTTTATGGAGAGAAAAAAAAAACATGAGTATTTTGAGGCGTCTGTAGACTGTGAGGCCTTAAACTATAGCTTAACAGCGTATGCCTAAATCCAGGACTGGCACTGCAGCCGCTGCTTCCTAATTCATTCATTCATTCATCCATTCATTCATTTATCATTATGACGCTGGTTCACATATCCCGACTTCACCTTTATTCATTCATTATCCTGTTGTGCCATTATGTGTCACGTGGGGCTCGTAGTCTACTCTCCTCTCACTCGCTCTATCAGTGCAATGAGTTGAATACCATGGGGTTGAATCCAGTTCAGGATCTTTGGCCTCTCTAATCACCGTTCCTATTAGGTTAATGTTCGCCTTCATAATCCCTTTATTTTCCATAATGGGCAAATATCTTACAATTAAATTTTAAAAAAATAAAAAAGTTGTAAAAAAAAAAAAAAGCACATTATAATTTGTCTGAAATAGAGAGACATACGCAATCCAGTATAACTATCCAGAACTGTCGTGGCATCAGAGGTAACTTTGTCCCGTAGGGAGGAAAATAACCGTCGAAGTCAGTGACCGTTTACAGGGACATGAACATAAACATTGTAGTCAGTGAGCTTTTACAGGAACATACAAATAATGCAATTCCTTATTAAACACGGGTCGTCGACAGTGATCAAATGGGTTTTCAGTACAAATGTGTGTTTAAGTGCTGCATAGAACCGTAGTGGTGTATGCGTGTGAAACAGGGAAAAACAGGGATCGCTCGTAAACAATTACATCTGTGAGTCCCAGCGGAAATTAAGGAGGGGATAGTAAAGGGAGTCATAAAATCGGCGCGGGGGGGGGTAGGGTGAACGGTATGATGTATTCCGCGGAGTTTAAGGAGGAAAAGGTTGGGCGCGCGACCTGAATTCATGGATTGAAAGGAAGAGGAGGAGGGGGGGGGGGGGGGTGGGACTACAAATAAATGATCCAGTTCTCAAAGAAACAGACAGCAAATGTAAAGTGATTTTACAAATTAGACTGAGAAAGTACCCGCATTTTCAAAGCACTATCAGGAGAACAACTGAAACTCTTAATGACAACTGAAAACCCGGTTGCCGGGAAAGAGCGAAGGATAGTCACCGGTTGGCCATATTGTTTGCCCAGGACAAGAGCATAGACCTGATTTATCGGTCCCAAAAAAATGCATCCTTCCCCATTTACTGTTTATGTCCATCTTCAAGTATAATCCTTGTCCCTCAGCTGCTAACATAGTCTTTCACTACATTTACAGTCCCTTTCCTCAAAACTCAAACACAGTCCCCGCCCTCCATTTGTATATGCAGTCCATTTCCCCCCATTCCTCAGACAATCCCCGCCCTCCATTTCCATATATGGTCATATACAGCCCCTGTCCTTCATCTCCATACACAGTCCTGGCCCTCCATTTCCATATATAGTCCCTGTCCTCTTTCTTCATATACAGTCCCCGCCCTTTATTTCCATATATGGTCATATAAGTCCCTGTCCTTTCTCTTCAAATGCATTCACAATCCTCTATATAATGCCACAGTTCATTTAATTCACAACAGGGTTCAGCTACTCTTTGCTGTATTATTATGTACGGCCCCTATCTTCCATCTTCAACTTCAGTTTCTATCGCCCCTCCGCATATACAATTCGCATCCACCAGTGTCTTCCATCTTCAAAGTAAAAACTCTCGAACTTTAGTGGCAATCAGTCTTGACTGTCAGCTTCCGCAGGAGCCAAATGTTGACTCCCATCTCCAGGGGACGATCGTGCTATTCTGCATAACTAATTCTCCCCCACCCCCCACCCCCATCCAAGTACAGAGTCTGCGCTTTCCCTAACCCCCCCCCTCCCCCCCAATACACACAAACTGCGACTACTTCTTGTATTTCGCACTTCTGCGGTGTTGCCAGGGGGATTTTAAGCCTCAGGACCGCATGGCTAGTACAGTCGCCACGGACTGTGCAGGTTAGCATTTTATTTTGCCTCCAGGCAAGGTTTGAAGGTTTGAACAACGGATCAACATCATGTTACACGGGTAGTAACAAGGGCGAATACGAATAGCGGGATCAACTATTCGGCCGAATACGAATAGTGTATAGTGTATAAAATATATCTAACACGTTGAGCTTTTGACTTCACATAAAGTAGCACAGAATAGTCATCTTTTTCTTTAGCATTCTCAGCCCTTGAGGTTTACTGCTGTAGATATCACTCGTCTCCATTAATCTCTCTAGCTGGCCTTCTCTGCACAATTTGTGACACCAGTTGTTTGCAGGTCTGACTGGACATTTTCTCTCGAACTTCTTTTTTGTCTGCCTTGCGGTCTACGCCCATTCCTCTCTGAGGTGTATACCGTTTTTACTTCTCTGTCATCTGAACATTCTTTCAATGTGCCCCAACCATTTTAGTCTGTTAGCTCTCATGATGCCATTGATCAATGGTGATTTAAACAGATTATGTGTTACGTTGTTGCTTCTTACTCTCCATTCCACGCTGTTAGCATCTTTGATGGGTCCAAAGATTTGTCGTAAGACTGTTTTGAAAGCCTGTAATAATGCCTCATCTCTTTTATTTCTGCTTCAAGTTTCAGAGCCATATAAAACGACTGCTCTTATCAACGTTTTGTATATTTTGATCTTGATGTTGCGAGACAGACACTTTGACTTTAGCAGATGTTAAAGGGCATAGTATACTTTATTTCTAGATTGTATTCTAGATTGTATTTCTACTCTCAGCATGTTGGAGCAGTTGCAGTTTGCACACAAACTTTGCTGGTTTCCGTTCGTTGATTTTCATATTATCGACATCGATGTGGCCGGAGCTTATATTCTTTCCATGTCTAGCTAGTATTCGTACAGAATAGTAAACATTTAAAAACATTTTATGTTTTACATCCTTCAGTCAGTCTGTGGTAACTAATAACTAGGAATGAAAGAATCCTAAGTATTGTAACAAGTAACTAAACTTGGAAATTGTCACTGGCAGCTTAGTTAATGCAGGAAAGCTGCATTAGCTTTCAACAAAACCAATCGTTCCATGTTGTCAGCATTAAGGCCGTGTATGCAGAAGCGGGTGTTAGGTAACTACTATTCGTATTCGGCCCGACCGAAACTATTCGGCCGAATACTAAATAAGCAATATGTCCACTGTTCCCCGAAGCGAATACGAAGCGAATATTTGGTACAGCCCTAGTAGTAACCCAAGGTGCTCCGTTCTTCTCAAGTCTGAGTCCAAAGAAGCTCAGCACAGTGTACATGCTATGTAGCATCTGTAAGGATCCTAAAATACTTTGGGTAGATTTGTAACTCCAAATTTTGCTCGGGCAGCACCGTTAGGCTACTCTTTCAATTTCCAACTACCAAGGGATTTTTTACGTGTGCAACAATGCACGCGGGCGTCCGATCTCACTACCCAGAGACCAGGGGGAATTACTAGAAATCCAAGTCCACGTGAAAAAAAAATCCCAGCCCTTACCAGGGATTGAACCCAGAACCTAAGGCGCACTCACGGCGGACACTATACTTCGAGAAAATGCAGCCCCCTCCTCCAGACAAACAACCCATAAACTTAACGGGTATTCTCCCGCATGACAGCTCAGCGTCAGTTATCGTTCAGCCAGCCGATCCTCACCAGCCTTTAACTTTCTTCAGACTGACCACACATCACGTCACTATATGACAAACCTTAAGCAGCTTTCACAAGATGTGTATCGTGCTGGATAATCTGTTTATCCTAACCGGAAACGATTGATCGGATACCCTACTAGTTCTTTATTCAATGTCAACACTGAGGGATTTGGCGCGATAGGCCACCCATACTCACAGACAGATCAATACCGTAAACCTTCTCTTCTGAATGCCCAGAATAATGAAGGTAATTTTCTTGTGAATGAGTACGATTACCTAGCGTCAATATTGACGTTGTGTCTCGCATGTGTGACGTGGACACGTGATCTTTAAATATGTAATAAAAAGAAGAACCTGATCCGCTATCATCGTCGGGAAACGAAAATTGTTCTTCAACTGAAATAATTAACGACTAACCATGTAAATTGCGATAAAAAAAAATATATGCAGCGGCGATCCAATCTGAAAATGGTAAAAATTTGAATTATTTTAATTTTTCAAAAATATCAGCGACTGTTTTTCCCCTGCCCTTTATTTCCCCCACCCCCCCCCCCTTTTTTTTTTTTTACCTTTTCCTTTTTTTCCCCATAAAAAATAGAGCCTCAGCCAACTCACGCAAAGTCTTCCTATTCTTTACTATTGCCTGCAAATCCCTCAATGTCTTCATTGTCTTTTAAACTTAATTTTCTTGTTTCCTTTCGCCGTGCGTTTTTGGCCTGCCTTTCCGCTTTTGCAGTCGGCTCTGTGGCTAAGTCGATGCGAACACTTCGTAATGCCGGGATACCGGGTTCAATCCCAGCTGCGGGTCATGTGCCTTGCGTTGGTTTCGACAGTAGTATCAGAAGGCGGGCCGTTCAGGAAGCAATGATAAACTACTGGAAGTAAATTTGCATAGAAAAACCACACAAGAGCCGGGGGCTTCTGTGGTTGGTTCTGCAACGTCCTGTAAAGGATACGCAGCTAACCTTCCGCCTGCTCTTTCTGAGAGCTTGACTTTACAATTGCGCATTTGTATTGAATAGGACATCTTGTGGGGCAGAAATTTCACTTTTGTGTGGGGTTTTTTTTTTTAACCGCCCACTCGGTGTACGAACCTTTGCACTCCTAGATAAAGAATTGTTAATCACTTTCGCTAACCCCTAAGCCGTGGAACGGAACTAAACATACATACTATATTTAAACGATCTCAGTTGTTCTATAGTGATAGCTGAAGTACATGTCCCTCCGAAACGTCGTCGGGTGCCCTACTATCGGCTTATATGGTTCTTATTCTTCTGCGCGTTTCCCGCCGAAAACTCCAGCGCAAAGTTCTGGCCTTTCCTCCATTTTTGGACTGCAGTCTTGTTACCGAAGTTGAGTTTTGCACGCACATTCGTTTTTTACATATCTGGCTTATTTGTAAGCAGACTTGATTCCTCTACTTTCAATCAGATGAACGACTTCGAGAGGCCCACCTCTCATAAGTTGACTTTTACAACATACCTGTTAGGGTGGCAGTGAGTATATTCGTTGTTATTCGCAAAATCGGGCTCCGGAACACATGAATACGGCGCATTGAGTCACTGTGTGTCAGTCTTTCGTAATGCAGTTTTTGTGAAGAAGAATGTTGCGAATTTCCCGGACTACCAGAAAAACTAACAATGATTGCCTGCAAATGGCTAAAGAAAGAAGCATATTATATACAACATAAAAAGATCTCTGGTAGAATAGGTGAAGGCAGACAAAGAGAAATGTGGTGGATTGCTTGAAAGACAGTGGCATGGAGGAATGTCATCAGTGGAATTGACCCAGAACACCAAAGACTGAGATCTGTGGAGATGAATGAAAGCTTACACCAACTGGCATGGCGCTTGATGATGATGATGATGATGATGATGATGATGATGATGATGATGATGATAGGAAAATAAATCTTTGTTTTTTTTTAATCCGGTGATGCATGTGTATTTTATATTGTAGATGACTAGTGTCATATTATTTTACAAACACCATTAACTACTTAAATGACGTTATTTTTCAGCAATCTCGCGGAGTACAGAAATCATAACACCAGATGGAAGATGCGTGGCAGAGATTAATTGGAGAGATGCCAAGCAAAAGTTGCATTTCAGCAGATGATTAATGTCTTTCGTAATGGGCTCTCATTAAACGTCAGAAGGGGAATACTGAAATATTACGAGGGATCTGTTCTGATTATGGCCATAGATTTTAGAGAATCCTCAATATCAAATTCCCTAAAGACAATGCCAAGTTAACTATTTGGCAGCACAGAGGGAAAGGGCACCACATACATTTTGAAACGCCTTGGTGGTGAGTGCTTGTTTTCTCGGTTGAAGTATAGTTTGTTGTTGATAGAAGTAGTCGGTCACGATAAATTGGTTACATGTAGAATTATTACATAAGGTATTTCACCCAGTGAAGGCATGGTACCAGGAAGGAGGGACAAGGGCCGACCGACACGAAGATGGGCACAGGATATAAGTGACTACCTGGGTATGAAAGTACTTGAGGCGGGAGAACTGGCGAGAGACCGAGTTTCTTTCAGGCAAACTGTGATGACAGCGACGTTCTGCAAAGGACCTGCTACATGATGATGATTTCACCAACTCAAACATAAACCGGCTACCGAACATAATAAATACCACAACAAAACCACAGCACAAATGAAAGGCATTCCACAGAAAAACACAGCTCACAGGGCTGCATCAAGCACTAAACTCAGTAGCTCACTTAGAATAACAGCTATGAAATAAAGCTAATGAAGTATTCGCAATGATCAAACTGCTGTCGGCATCTATGACACAGAAGTTATGATTTAGTAGCAAGCGATTTGGCAGAAGACAGCTTTGCGTTGCTTTTGACAGCAGTGTGAGCATGGTTCTGGGACACTTTGCGTCGACAACAGGAAAGAAGTCACTTATGGAAATAGAAGAAATCGAGTAGTATCTGCAGCAAAGAACCTTACAGACTCGGAATGCTTAAGATAAAGAGGCTGAGCATCGTCAGTTCAGTTGGCAATGGCAAACTACTGGATTAAATTGTACAATGAAACCCCAAACTGCCAACAAATGATCTTTGCGACGTAACTAATTAGAATATTCTTTTTCTTCTTCTTTGTATTTACTGGCTGTAACGTTCTGGTTGTTCGTCAACTTCTGGATTTTAGTCTTATTCCAGGGCTTGCATTTCAAAGATCTGACTTACATGTATACAGAAATGGCTCGACCACTTTGCCACTGAGAACAACAATCTCATAATCTGTTCATTCCTGTCCTATTCTTATTTTTCACCGGCTGTAAACGAAGGCGGAAAGTTCTGGCTGTTTGTCCACTTCTCGATCTTGGTCTTGTTCTATGTCTTAAGTTTTGCTTGCATATCCGATTTCCAGATCTGGTTTCTTCGTTCGCTTGAAAACGATTATCTATATCTGCAATATTGTCTTTAGAATGAACTTCACTGTCTGTTGTAATTCAATCAGCGACCCGTAAAGTTTTGCTTGCACCGGTGGTTCTCGTGTCCAACAGTTTTGCCTTGATATCCTGTACCTTGGAGTCTTTGAGATCGTGATCTGTTGTCTCAGATGCTAATCCACGTATAAACATGGTCTGGCTTATTTGTACCCAAGCTGTTCTTTGCCTCTTGGTGTAATACTCATACATGATGAGGCAGACGTGGTTAGTGCCTTGTGGGAAAACGTGTACAGTTCGGAGGAGCAGATGGATCACCACAGTCTGGGGAAATTGATGCAGTGGGGAGTGATGAGAGGTTCTGGCAGATGCTCAATGCTCAGAAGAAAGGCAAGACAGACGTTTAATCAGAATGCTACTGCCCCCATTAGAATCGGAACTCTTCGCTGGCTGCTGAAGATGGGGACGGAGCGCTTATGGGAATGCCCTGAGTGTTGTGATGTCGGTTCTTGAATCAAATCAAATCTTTCTTTGCCTCTTAAGCAAAAGCAATCCAACTTGGAAGGAAACATCAGCCAAATCACTGCCGATTACACTATTACTTATTCCAGTTCAAATCCGAGCTTTTTTTTTTCCAGAAACTACATTGGCTTCCAGGTCACCCAGCCTTAAATGGTCACCACGTAAAGTCATAGGAAGTAAAGGTTAAAGGTCAAGGTCAAGTCGGGAGATGTGAACCAGCGTCATTGCACACGGTTATAAACCATAAGTGCTCTGCCACCAGTACGGACAGCTGATAAGAATGGTCCGCCGGTGTCGCCGTTCGCACGTAACTCTGTAGCTACAGCGACGTTCCTTCATTTACCCCAGAGTGTCAATTCTGGTACCCATTTCCTAGAGGCTGGGTGAACCCCGGGAGCCGCCCGGTTTCGAACACCGACCGTTAGCTGCAGAGTCATGGGAATAAAGTCGGCTGGCATTCTGTGACCACCTCACTCACATAGTGCCAGTTGGTCTGAAAATATAGGCCTAGCCCTATATGCCTAAAGGTGGGGGAAATAGTTCCTTTACATTGTTTATTCCACCTACATCATGTGTAACTACTACATCAAAATGACATTATGCATATAGCCCTGGTATTTGTGTATTCTATGCCAAAAAATCCCCCATTTTGTAATTAACAATTGTTACTGAATGTGATGTGTTAACCTACCACTAGGGAAATGTAATACTTTATATCTCTTGTATAATAAGTTATATATTATAATAAATAAGTTTATGTACAATGCTGTTTTCTTCATTTCTTTTACCAAAACTATTTTGTGTAAAATCTAAAGCAGGTAACAAGAAAATGATCATGTTTTACGTCAGCATAAGAAACACATTTCCTGTTATTCTAAAGCCCCAACCCGGATGTCATCGGGGGACCCAATTTAATCTGACACCTGAACAAGGAGGTTTCTGGGAGCTTGCGCAAGGCATGGTTGAGATGATTTAGATCTAGTTCTATCTGTGAAAGATTAAATTACTTTTACTAATGGCCACGTCACCCCCCCCCCCCTCCCCAAAGGAAAGCATCTTATGGCTTGGAAAGTATAATAGTAACTGGAAGAAAACATACCAACGGCTCAAAAGATCTTCCGACGGATCAGAGGCAGCATATCACAAACTGTGTCACTCAATGTTGCACCAATAATTAGTAGCATATCAAATCATGAAAAATCAGAAAAAGCACAGGATGAAAACTCCGTCAAAAAGCCCGTCACAGCTTATAATAACTCCTAGGCAAGGTCATGATAAAGTTAAAGCAGCAGAGTTGCAACTTGCTGTAGGCATGACCTGCCATTGTGCAATACGCACAATTGATCGTCTAAGTGAAATCACGAGAGCGCATGGTCGGGGGAGTACACTGGAGCACATGCAGTTGCATATAACTAAATATTCATGCCTAATAAAAAAAATATTATATCGCCTGCACTTAAGGATGACCTTATTGGTGATTTGCGAAACAAGAAATATATCATCATTATAGATGAGTTACACCCGAAAAGGTTTACGCTCTATCTTCCACTATTTCCAGTGAAAATGACAGTGACGAATTTAATCTAGAGCTTTTGATGTGAAGTGAGTACAATGTTACACTTTGTTAGGCATTTTCTGGCATATTTTAGGTGATAGTCTCGCTTTTTATCTGGCAACCTTGGCGCAAGGTCATTCTTATCTGAATGGTGGCATGTTGTTGTCACCGGGTGTTTAATCGCTCGTTGTGCGGTCCTGGGAGGGTTGAATTTCACTTACCCAGAATTCTTTCATGAAAATAAAATACCATTCTTGTGACATTCAGTGAGAGGTTACAGAGTAGCATTATGGGAGAGAACTAGGGCAATCAGCACGTAACATTCACAAAGACTTTTAACTTATTCACAGAGGTTTGAACAACAGATCGACATCATGGCACACGGGTATAAACCCATAAGTGCTCCGTTCTTCTTCTAACTCAAGTCTGAGTCCGAAGCTCATAACAGTGCTCAGGCTCTGTAGCACCGGCGAGGATCCTGAAATACTTTGGGAAGATTTCTAACTCCAAATTTTGCCCGGGCAGTGCCGTTATGCTACTTTTTCCGATTTCCAATTGACAAGAGATTTTTTTTAAGTGCGCAACAATGCACACGATCATCCGATCTCACTACACAGAAACCATGGAGAATTACCAGAAGTCCGATCCACGTGAAAAAATCCCATCCCTCACTGGGGATTGAACCCGGAACTTCAAGCACTCGAGGCAGAAACCATGTCTCGAGACCACGCAGTCCCCTACTTATTCACAGATAGACATAGGAGTCCAAATCCACTGCAGCCAACCTCCGTTGCCGAGATGGCACTTCGAAAAAAAAGAACAATATATACACCCCCATCCCCCACACAAAAGCATCATTCATGAGGTAACGGTTTAAAACTGGTAAAGAAATGACTGAAGATGAGGCTAGGCCAGGACAGTTTCTCTTCCTACAGTTAAACTCATTGCTAAAGTCAGAGACGTATACACACCGGAACCTACCAATCAAATACCTTTCTTAAATGTTTGTGTATTCTAGACAAGGCAATAAGGTCTACTGTGTACGTAAATTGTTGCTGTGATTGTTATTTGACATTTGCCTCGTTAATATAAATTTCTGTAACCTATGGTGCCATTTCAATGGGTTGAAATGAATTCTGTCCGTATTCCATAGTCGTGGATTTCAAGCTGTACGATAGACATGGCCAATGAGGCACCTTTTTTTTGGGGTGCCGAGTTGACCGTGTATCTTAGTGCACTTGTATTCATGGCGAGGCGCAGACGCCGTCTGGAGGTGACAGGTTCAATTCCCGGCACGGTAACTATAGCTTTCGATTTTTATGTTGTCTAGTGTGTTCTTTTATCTTTCTACTTCTTTCTATGAGTGCCGTTCACAATACTTTCTGTTACTCGATTAATTCATAAAGTCAGAGAAGCTATATGTGAAGACAGATGTCTGACTGTGAGGATGATGGCCGATGAATAAGATGTTGAATCTGATCACTAGCTAATCAAAATGGTGGGTTACTTGTCATCTGCTAACAGGGCGGCATTACAGTTTTGCAAACTCACAGATATTTTTGTTCGATGGATGGCGTTTTTCTACGGACCATATAAAAAAAGTTAGCCTAATCTCTATGTGTGCACGCACAAATGTGGGTAATTTCACGAAATCCCCCCCCCCCCCCTTTCAGGGAGACGCCTATATGCACACTAGCTTAATTCTGATTTATCGACCTTGAGCCACCTGACCTTCGCACACTGCTACGGGGATGTTCAGCAGTGCAGTTGAAATCGCGTGTTGTATATTTCAGCACGCCAGCGTTTTCAACACTACAAAAACATTTAGAAACTGGGTCTAACACACAACTCCCCGCTAGAGAGTGCTGCAACCTCTGTCACAGGCTTTCTCGGAAGAAAAACATAAAAGCAAGACAAGACAAAGCAAACAACATCGCGACACAACCCCCTGGCAGCAGACCAGTCCAAAAGAGTTATCAATGGAACGTGGCCTAGTTTGTTTGGGGAGACGAACGTGGAACTAAATCCAATGTGTGTAAATTTCTTCAGAATTGTCGATCCCTGAGGTTCATTGGTATAGACATCTCCAACTTCAGCTCATCCCAGGGATCAGCTTTCTATCTCCAGCTGGTCAAGTATTTACTGGTATGTAAAAAAAAAAAGGTACAGGACCCTTTTCCAAGCCTTTCAGGCATATTGAGTATATAGGGCTCGACCTATATTATATAGACCAAACGGGATACTGTGAGTGATATGGTCAGCACCACACTGGCCGCCTTTACTTCCCAGGACTGTACCTGGTATCCACTCAAGGCTAGGTTGACCTGGAAGCAAAGGTCATTTTTGAAGAAGAAAAAAAATCCGACCCCTGCCAGGAACCAAACCCACACCTTCCGATCCGCAGGCGAGCGCCTAGACCCTCATGCTCCAACTGAGTGTATAGCAAGACTTACCCCCCCCCCCCCCACACACACACACTCTTCTTTCAACAAAACAAAATGTGGTTAAATAAAAGGAGGAGACCCATAAATAGATTGTCCAATAAATAGATTGGCAACAAGGAAACAGATATTATGGAGATCCGTTGTGGTCAGAATCTGTTCTTAATCTATAAATGCCTGTGTTAACAAATTATTTAGATTTTTAACCGCAGATACACAAAATGATTATGAAAAAAAAAAAAAAAACAGTGTCCTCTCCTTTATGTTTTATAATTAGTTTTTAAAATATTTTATTATTTTATTTATAATTAAACTGAAAAAAAACCAATATAACAGATTATTACAAATACAAATGCACTCAATGTCAAAATTGCTTGACGCGCCACAGGTTTACAGACAAACAGTTTCCGAGCTAGGGCGTGCTCGGTTGCCTGGTGTGCTAAGATGATGTGGACCCTCAAGGTATCAGTGAGTCGTTCAATCCATCTTCCTGGTCATCCCCTACCTCTTGGTGTTTCTACTTTCATTTTGGTGTTTCTACTTTCATTTTGGTGTTTCTACTTTCATTTTGGTGTTTCTACTTTCATTTTTTCTTATGCCCTCATTTCTAGAAACGTAGATTCATTCAAATTAAATGGCCAAAAACTCCTGTCTTTGCTTTTCAATGAATTTAATCTCAGCTATTGTACCTATAGTTCTTGTAATTTCTTTGTTTCTTACACTGCTAGTTTAGCTCACAGGCTTTCTCTTTCTAAAATATCTCATTTCGCTGGTGGGTCAGTTTTCCTTCATGTTGTTTAGTCAGTGTCCTAGTCTGACGGCACAAGGTTGAAATGGCAACTGCATTTATGATTTCTCTTTCAGTTTTTATTTCAATAATCTTTTAGAAACGACAAAGACATCATTTTTGTCCTTTGCCAGAAATTTTTTTTTTTTATTTTGCTACTGAAAAAATGTTTTAGGATGAACTACAATGCAAGGGTTTGCTGCTGTATTTAATTCTTCATCAGAATTGAAGCTTCAACCCTGAAGAGCTGCTGAAATTGGACCAAACATGTAAAAATCCAATGGAACACAATTTGTAGTATATGGAAGATGGTTTAACTCCACAAAACAGTTTTTGGAGAATGTAAACTGTGTGACCAGAGATGTGCAAATGTGCAATGTCAAGCAAGATCACAATGCCCGTGGACAACAGCCCTCTGTGTTTAATCCATAGTTTATGTGATACTAGGTCCAACGTGCCTCGCAATACTATTGGCTAGGCATCGACCTGGCTGCCTCGAGATACGAAGATAAGTGACACTGTGCATTTGTGTAGTATTGTCTAATTTATGTATGTGCTGAAAAAAAGCTCCATAGCTACAAAGTTTAAGTTTTGTTTGTGTTTATTATATTGTGAAGCTCGCTGATATACTTTTCATTCGGTTTGATATCTCTCCCTAATTCATAGTTTAGACTGCAGCTCTTCAGTCAGCATTTCACAGTAACGAGCTCTGCTGATTGTTTGACCTTTTTTATCATGATAGCACTCCAATTCTGCCGTGTTTTCTTGACAGTATTCCAATACTGCCCTGCTTTCTTGACAGTGTTCCAACACTGTGCTGCTTTCTTGACAGTGTTCCAACACTGTGCTGTTTTCTTGACAGTGTTTCAATACTGTGCTGCTTTCTTGACAGTGTTTCAATACTGTTCTGTCTTCTTGACAGTGTTCCATTACTGCCCTGCTTTCTTGACAGTGTCCCAACACTGTGCTGTTTTCTTGACAGTGTTCCAACACTGTGCTGTTTTCTTGACAGTGTCCCAACACTGTGCTGTTTTCTTAACAGTGTTCCATCACTGTGCTGTTTTCTTGACAGTGTTCCAACACTGTGCTGTTTTCTTAACAGTGTTCCATCACTGTGCTGTTTTCTTGACAGTGTTCCAACACTGTGCTGTTTTCTTGACAGTGTTCCAACACTACCCTGTTTTCTTAACAGTGTTCCATCACTACCCTGTTTTCTTGACAGTGTTCCAATACTGCCCTGATGTAACATTTTCACACTTGACTGGAAAGCACTGATAAAACATTGTAGTCAACAAAAATATTAATATAATTGAAGTCTAGATACTTCTTGACACACCCTCACACAGTTATGAAGACAAGACACATAAGAAAACTAATACATGTAAATAACAGTAAAATAAACCCACACAGCTTCATACACAATTTCTTGACATAATGTCAGCGTTAGAGAACAAAGGAGGCCCAGGCAAAAATCAGAAGGAAGCCTCCATACGGTGTGACCTTTCTGATTACAGTGTTGGCTGTGAGTGCGTGATAGTAACAGCTTCCGCAGAACAGGGACAGTCCAACAGTCATCAGTGTGCCAGTCTGGAATTAGATCAATGTTTAGTTATTATCAACATTAAGAGTTCTTGCTTCATCAATGTTTTCTCAGTTTTTAGCAATCTCAATGTCAACTTGGCTAGTTGACACCTGGAGGAGAGAATAAGAGCATCCTCTGTGGTGAATTACAGAGGGGTAAAAGATGCTGAAGTCAGCCCCTGCTACAATATAAAGATGTGAGCAAGAGGACCATGAATAATACAGGTACTGAGATAGATTAGTGGACCATAAATAATACAGATACTGAGATAGATTAGTGGGCCTCAGACTCTGTTGTAAATTACGGAAGGGTAGAAGATGCTGAAGTCAGCCCCTGCTACAAAAAAAAAAGCAAGAGGGACATGGCTGATACAGGTACTGAGATAGATTAGTGGGCCTTGAACTGTGTTGCATGAAGGAGGAAACTCAGGGAAGGACTAGTAATAAAGGTGACAATTATTGCAGATAAGTTAACAGCTTGGCAGGGCACATGATGACAATGACGGTAACAGCTCAGAGTCTGAGAAGTTAAGGAACCACAGTAATGGACCCTTTTCTACATCTTCAGGCATATTGTACATAAAGGGTAGGACCTATATTTTATAGACCACTCGGCACTCGGGTGACCTGGCAATATCACGCAAGCCAACTTTACTTCCCACGACTTTATCTATGCCTATTTAAGGCTGGGCTGACCTGGGAGCCAAGGTGATTTTTGAAAAATATTCTGGCACCGTCAAGACCTGAACCAACGATCTTCAGATCCGCAGCCTAGGGTCTAGCCGCTACATGATACCGAATGTTCACAGGAACTGTAATGAAAAATATCTGAAACTTTACCTCAGATACCAAATGTTCACTGAAACTGTAATGAAAAATATCTGAAACTTTATGGCAGATACCAAATGTTCACTGGAACTGTAATGAAAAATATCTGGAACTTTATGGCAGATACCAAATGTTCACTGGAACTGTAATGAAAAATATCTGGAACTTTATGGCAGATACCAAATGTTCACTGGAACTGTAATGAAAAATATCTGGAACTTTATGGCAGATACCAAATGATCCAAGTAACTGTAATGAAAAATATATGAAATGTTACTGCAGATACCAAATGTTCACAGTAACTGTAATGAAAAATATCTTAAACTTTACCTCAGATACCGAATGTTCAAAGTAACTGTAATGAAAAAATATCTGGAACTTTATGGCAGATACCAAATGTTTCAAGTAACTGTAATGAAAAAATATCTGAAACTTTACTGCAGATACCAAATGTTCAAAGTAATTGTAATGAAAAAATCTGCCATGAGATCACATTTATCCATTCTCACACATTTGACCATAAAGATTGGCCCGTTGCCCAACACTCTCAGTCTTTGCCCCGATGATACACTATCTCAGTGTGTTGTTCATTCATCTTGTGATGTAATTTTGTCACTTGTATCACTGTCCATCTTTTATTCACCTACCTATATATTTCCCTTTCTTTCCAGTGTTGGTTTTTTAAAAGTGTGTGTGTTATGTTGTGATCAGACTATTTCGCTTATTTTTCTTTTTGACCTAATTATTTGTTGTTTGTTTTCGTAAAAACACTTACTAAAAATACCTAAAATATTTGATATTATATAAAATTTTATATAATATTTTCTACATTATTTAAATATAAATGTGAATATATAATAAAATATACCTACCAAAACAGGTTTCTTAGCAAAAGGTACCGCCAGCAGAGCCAAGGTGTGAATAAGATGATATTTATTGGCTATTTCAAATGTCTGGGGGGAAAATAAAGAAAAATGCATCCGGTGAATTCAGCGAGAACAAGAATGTATCTCTACCTGCCTGCCTTCCCCCTCGAGGCTGGTACCAGAAGGTTTAACCACCACAGAGGCTATTAGAATCTCATCCCGCATGGCATACCTACAGGGCAAATCCCAGATACCTTCTTATTCAACCCTTGGATTCTTTTGCCTTGTTCCAGGACTTGAGTGCTGCATCCAAGACATTTCGATCCTATCAAAGGTGGCCGTACTCCTGGTAGGGAACCTGTATCTAGAGTGACCAAAGAGAGGTGTTTGATTGATTGGCACCTTTCCGTCTTTCCAGACGAGTGTTATATTGAGCTTTGAGAAGGCATGGGACTCACAGCCCATGGCGATGGCGAGTGTGACTAGCAAGACCCGCCCAATTCAAGAAAATTCTTCCACAATGATAGCATAGGCTTATAGAACCTCATTTGTGTTTAATCTGTTTCTTTTCAAACGCTCAGCTCTCATCCTTTCTGCAATAATTTCTTCCTTCACTCTCTTTCCCTTTCTGATACGCCCTTTCCACACAACATGGCCCATGGCATTTTGTTCCCATGAGTCCACCTCAATACCTGTGTCATTCATGTCCCATTTATACCGTAGTAAAGGTCAGCTTCGACATTTTCTACGTGCCTTTAATTCACACAAAAAGTTGTCCTTTGGGACTCTGCCATCCTCCATTCTCCAGGTGTGATCCAGCCACATGATCCTTCATAGACTAAGCATGGAAAAGACTTGTAGTACCTGCTCTTTCCAGTACCTGTGTTTGTGATTTTGTCCTGCCACCTAATACCAAGTATTGTTCTTAGGCATCGCAGAAGTGCAGATAGATGCTAAATACCCTGTTTGGCCTCCTGATTTCGCCTTGTTCTAGAAAATGAGTGTTGTATGCACATACATTTTTACATATCTGCTTAATCCATATGCAATGTTGGTTCTTTATCTCTACAGCAGAAGAGCTCCAACTCTGAAGGATATGTGTCGAGCCTAACTAAGCAGGTCAGGCTCGTGGTAGTAAACCCATTTCTAGAATGGCCACGGAGAGATCTAGAACAGTCTGACTCCTGGTCCTGGTGTACCAGCACAGCTTAACATTTGTACTGCATGTCATAAAAGGCTAATAATTAGAGGAGTTTTCCTCAAAGTCAGAGTGCATTTGCATGAAAGGCAAGGAACCAACAGTCTGCCTTCAAAAAAGCCAGATTTTTAAAATGACTGTGCATGCAAAACTCAATTCTGGAACAAGACCAAATCTGGAAGTGGACAAACAAGCAGAATGTCTGCCGGGGTTTACAGACAGTGAATGCTAAGAAGAAGAAGAAAACCGCCTATTTTGTTTGTACCTCTCACCCCACCCCCTTTTCCAATGAAGCCTAGACCCTCACCCTAACACATACCAGTAAGCCCTTTGCAGTTTTTTTATTCATAATTGTTTGGATTTGGTTCTAAAGTTCTGATCACCAATCGCAAGCCAACTGTCTTAGTGTGACGCCTTAAGACATGCATGGTTTGGTTAATGGAATCAGTGAACTAAAACTGTTGGATCTATATGTCCCCCCCCCCCCCCCCCCCCCCCCCCCCCCCCCCCAACCCCGAAACTTTGGCTCAGCAGGCATGATATTGTTAATTTGTTTACCTTGTAGCACGAATAATATAAAATCCATAACATATTCAAAAGTAGTACACAGTTCGCAAGGCAGTCAAAAAGAAAATTTAATGTCTACCAGGTATTCAACTCTTTCAGCACAAAAAGAAAATGTGACAGAAGTTGCCGGTAAAGAAATATTCATGATTAAAATTGTTCAGTGAATTATATTCTAAGTGCAATATAATAGTAGTAGTGGCCGCAGATAAAGTAAAAAATTTTTTTTTTGTTTTAGTTTGTTTAGGAAAAATAGAAAAATAAGACAGCACAGTAAGCTAAGGAGAGGATTCAGCAAATAGGGTGATTCACATTTGATGCGTTGTTTAGGGCTCAGAGAGTTAGATAACACAGAATTCATTAGATACTTACATCTTTCAGTCTTTCATCTATTTCCTTCTGGCGGAACACTGCAAAGAAGAAAAACACAGGTGATTTAATGATGTAGTTGCATGGCGAAGAGAGCCCATACTTGCCAACACAAAGGCTGGTGTTCAACCCCCAGCAGTGGAAAGATTTCTGGTTACCAATGCAGCTATGGACTTAACCCAACCTTGAAAAATTACTAGCAAACAATGTAGGAATATTTTACATGTTCTATCTGAAGGAAAAACAACAAACAGAAACGTGAAGAAAACTGAAACTCCACAATGATACAATAATAAATGACACAGGACCACTTATCTAACTCTTTCAACCTGTGGTAATTGTAGCTTAACTCATTCTATTCCATGACTTTCTTTTCATTCCCTTCTTCTTCTGCTTCTTCTTCTTTTCTTGTTCTACTTTTTCATTATCTTCTCGATAAAAAATTTGCTTTTTCTGTTGGTAATCATGACTATCCACAATCATGCCTTAGAATGGATAAATCAGACTTCCTTACCAAGCCCTCATTTGGACACCCACAGGGGGAAAAGATTTTGTCTCCAGTGCTTTCAATCAACTTTGACACAGTTGATCTGCCATACCATGATGTCAAAAAGTCCAGCATCTTTTCTCTTGGTCTCCCCCTGCCTCACCTCCCCTCCAACTTTCCTGCTGTCATGATGAACTCAAGTTTTGTCATTCTCATCAAATGAACACAGAATGTAGATTGTCTCTTTTTGATGTGGGCAATCAGTTCTCTTTGTGAGTCAGTTTCTTTCTTCAAGACTTTAGTACTCTTTTTATCTGTCCAGGGTATTCTCATCATCCGTCTATAAAACCACATCTCTGCAGCTTCCAAAGAATGTTTCACTAATCTTCTAACTGTCCATGATTCACTTCCATTTTACATTTACCTACTGTATACTGTCACTGCACTAGTTAGACTGATGGAGAAGCAGCAGAAAAAAATGTCAAGTCTAGATCAGATTTACAAACATCCACTGAGCAGACTGGCAAGCCTGTTAGCAGTTGCGCTTTCTCATCCATCAAGTCACTAAAAAAAAAAAAAATTACACATAAATATAATTTGTAATTTTGAAACGCAAAAATTCTGCAGTCTAGTAAGGGATTTAATCACTAAATAACGGAGGAAAGAATTAACTCCCTTTGACCAAAAAAAAATTATGGTTTTGCTGACACAGCCACGTCCACTTTATTTTATGATGCAATTATGATGAAAAAACAAGAATAAATTTCTTTACTCCGAATATTTTTTTCTTTTAAATATAATTCTACCCACACCTGTACAAGTTATGCAGCTGCAACCAGTACCAAAGTTGTTACATCTGCATAGTGACGACTGCTCAAAGTCATCATGCCATCCAAACACAACAAATCTAGATTCTGCATAACAGGACAGGAGAGTTAAAAAGTGCAATACATCTCAGTTGAGAAACAATATTTTTTTCTTCTTCTTTTTCTGAGCTCACCGATAAAAGATAGCTGGCACACAGCTGGGCTGCAGTATCTGCACCTTTTAAAGTTCTTAATTAATAGCCTTTTATGCTCATTTTTAGATGGCAGTGGACTTATTCTGTTCTAAACAAAAATGGGGTGCCAGAACAAGCATAGAAAAATAAAATTCTTTATGATAGCAAAATCAACTCTGATAGAGACAGTACATACCACGTAAACAACAAGCTCTGAGGGCCACTGCAAGAACAAAGACCAGAAAAAAAGGATTCTTTATGACGACATTACATACCGGAAGTCACTGTGGCGTAGCGCCTAGATGCTCGCGTGTTGTTGGGAAGTGCTCCCTGGTGGAGCCAAACTTTTTTTTTTTTTTCTTTAAATAACCTTGACTCTCAGGTTGACCCAGCCTCGAGTGGGTATCAGGTGCAGTCCCAGGAAGTAAAGGAGGCTGGCGTGATGCTGATTACATCACCAATCTTGTGCCAATGGGTCTATAAAAATATAGGTCTAGCCCTTTATGCCTAAAAGTTGTTGAAAAGGGACCTTTACCTTATACAATACATACCATGTGAGCCATAAGCTCCGAGAGCCACTGTAAGAACAAACACAAGAAAAAAAGGATTTTTTACAACAGCAAAATCAACTCTGACACAGACACTACATACCATGTGAACCATAAGCTCCGAGGGCCACAGCAAGAGCCCCTGACAACCCTGCAATACGGATGAACGTCCTAGAACCTTGGGGTATTCTAAACATTGCTACTTCTTTGACAATCACCTTCTCAATCTCTTTGGGCTGTGGCAACAGCTGTGGTAATGAGTAGTAAATGCTGTTCAATGCCCCACCAAGATCTTTTAGAATGTCAGCCATACGTTTCAGCCAGGAATGACCACAGTCGTCACACAGATGCCAATCTGAAGAATTTCTTGATGCCAGGGGAAATCAAATTACTGTTTTGGGCAAAGAGCTGATTTAAGGTTCACTTTAAAATGTTTATTATTTCTTGCAAATACTGCTGATTCTAAACCCACCGAGCAAGGATTTTCATAAAACCTGAAAGGAAAGAACAGTAAAGTCCAAATGTTAGCCACGAAATACTCATTTAACATCACTGATTTGTTTGTTACAAAATATTCATTCAACATTACTTATCTGACAACACTCATTAAGCTTCATTTGTCTGAAAACAGTCATTCAACTGCACTGACCTGACAGAACCTATCTAGTTTCACTGGTTTGATGACTGCCGTTCAACTTTACTGACCTGACAGAACCTATCTAACTTCACTGGTTTGATAACAGCCATTTAACTTAACTGATCCGACGGAACCTATCTAACTTCACTGGTTTGATGACTGCCATACAACTTTACTGATATGAAAGCACCTATCTAACTTCACTGGTTTGACAACAGCCATACAATTTCACTGCTTTGACAACTGCCATTCAACTTCATTGGTCTGACAGCACCCATCAAACTTCACTGTTTTGAAAAAACTCATCCAATATTGATTTATCAATATTCATTCAACTTAACTGATGTGAAAACAATCATCCAATGCTATTTTAACAACATCCATTCAGCTTCACTGGTATAATACTCACCTAATATTGGTTTATCAACAACGATTCTACTTCATTAGTTTCATAAGATCCATCCAACATCACTAGTTCAACAACTCCCATCCTAAATCACTGGTTTGACAACAACCATCCAACTTTATTGGTTTGACAATACCTATTTAGCTTGATTAACTCAACAAAACCAATCCAACATCACTGATTTGACATACCCATCCAACACCCTTGGTTTGACAACAACTATCTAACTTTATTGGTTTGACAACACCCATCTGACACCCTTGGTTTGACAACAACCATCAAATTTTATTGATTTGACAACAACAACCCATCATCCCTGATTTGACAACATGCATCCAACTCAACTGGTTTAACAACACCTATCAAACGCCATAAGTTAAATTCCAGCCAATAAACAGACAAGCCAAGAAATGTCTCACCACACTAGAGATGTGGTTGTTAAGGAAAAATGTACAGTAAAGACAAAGATCAGCGGTTCTAAACCTGTGGGTCGGGACCCCTTTGGGGTCGAACCACCCTTTCACAGGGTTCGCCCAAGACACATATTTAATAAAGTTATGAAGTAGCAACGGAAGTATATTTTTGATTGTGGAGTCACCACAACATAAGGAAAACTTTATTAAAGGGCCGCGGCACTGCGAAGGCTGAGAACCACTGACACAGATGGACAGAAAAAAAAAGGAGTGGATGCAGGCCTGGAAAAGTAAATGAAAACTAAAGCTGATGAGAGAACTAAGATAATGATGGTCCACATATTTCGAGCATGTTAAGTGATGAAATGAAATTTGCAACAGGCATACTCGATGAGCATGTGACAGCAATGTCACCGGAAAATTCAGGGCTCAATCACATGTAGACCACCCCTGCACCCACAAAAACACCTGCGGTAAAGAGCCACCCCCCCCCCCCCAAACACCTAACCCAACCCATCCACCCCCCCCAGACAATTTGTAAAGGAAAGGGGGAGCGCTAAGAATTTCAAAAATCATGTAAAGATGTTGTCTATTTAACTATTTGTTGATACATTTTGTATTATTTTTAATATATTATTATATTTATTTGTCTTTTAACACATTATTATGGATTTTTTTTTATTACAAAAAGACTCAGGCCCCTTGAGCCTATTGCTCAAGCATCTAGAGATATTTAAAAAAGTCTAAGCCCCCTTCCCCAAAGCAAACCCCACTGTTTACTTTGGTTTGTGTTAGCGCCACTGTACATGCTATTTTATCTACAACTACGGGACTGAGCCTCGAGAGGCAGGGGGTAAGAAGTGTTGGTGTTGTGGGTAGTGGGTTCCCCCCCTTACTTCACCCTAGGTCTAGTGAATATCTGTTCACGAAAGGAGCGTCCATTGTGGTGTCAGCCTCTTGACCTAGCAAAACCTCTCTTACCTCAAGACCATTGTGCGTGGCGAAGAGTCACAGCCTCCCCGAGGTAGTCCCGGTAACTGGGGGTGCGAATCCCCAGGCAAAACACAATGGATCTAGAGGAGCAAACCTCGATAATAAACCCGGTGCACCACACCGTACTGCCCCCTGTGGGAGGGAAGGAGCCAGAGGTGTGCTGAACAGTCTTAGGAATGGAAACAAGTATGCTAACCCCCCTGAATACCGGAAACTATCGTGAAGGCACAGGGACTCAGGACGTGACGATCCAGTTGCCCCAACTACTCATGCTTAGGCCATGCTTAGAGACATGAAGAGCTCAGCGAAACCTGCAGGCAATCTGGTGGCGGGGAATGAGCACACTGTGAGCCCCACCTTAGCTACGTGTTAAAGGGAAAGGCAGAAAAACACAACCCATATTTCCTTTAGAACTGGTACAGGGCATTTCTAGCTGCTGCCCGGGGAGGTAGGTAATCCACAGACACCCCAGCACCACAATGCCATGAATATGTCAAAATTTAAGAATACATACGAGATCGGTCGTCGCCTCGTCTATCAAGGCCCGCGCCAGACAGTGGGAAACCAGGCTGTCATGTGCGAAAAATTGGCTACTGGAAAATTTGAAATAAATAGGGAAAACAGACACCCCAGGAGGAGGAAGAGTGGGAGGGAGAGCAAAAAGAACTCAGACAGCATGAATACAGCCACAACACTCCCCAGAGTGCCAGCTATATAACTACCCCTACGAAACTGTTGAACACCATCTCTTTGAGTGCCCAAAACTCAGTGAGACAAGAAGAACGCTACTCCCTCCGAGACCAGACAAGTGGAACACCTTGTACGGAGGAAAAGAACAGCTTGTGAAAACATGCAAATTCCACTACATGGCATTGGGCCAAAGGGCGAAAGCTCATGCGCCGCTGGATCGATAACAACAACAACAACAATCTACAACTACAAGCATGAGAATGAAGATGGAGGCAATCACTTTAAAACTGAGCTGCTAGAAGAATTATAGTCTTCTCTTCTAAGTGGTCACCGGTGCAAACTCCGGTGAACAATTCTGGTTCTTCATTCCCTTCTTGGACAGAACTTCAGTTTGCGCGCACACCTATTTTACAAATCAGGTTTAATTTTATGCAGACTGTTGGCTCCTCGCTTCTCAGGCAGAGGCATTCCGACTTCAGTGGATACACCACTTAGTACAACTAATAAAATTAGATGGGTGTCGTCCAGCCAATAAGGTTAGATGGGTGTTGTCAAACCATTTAATCTTCTATGACATGCTCAATTGAAGGCCAATGGGTCTATTCTTTCTCTCCCAAATATAGGGCCTCAGAACCCACGCAGGAAGAAATATAGTGTCTGATTCCCAGTAGGTAGTGTAGAAGGTTCAAAATGGTAGTTGATAACAAGGCAACAGTGCTTCAACATTACATGAACACATAGGTATGCTGCTGAGGACATTCAGAAGTGTCAAAGGAGGGAATAAATGCAGTTTATGGGTACAAAAGCAACAGGTAAAGAAATATATAATGGGATCTTCTTTTTGCTTTTATTCCTCCTGCCAGTAAACTTCAGATGAGAAGACCACATATCTCAATGAAGTCTGTGGTGCATTGCATGTCTTCCACTGTTCTGTCCTGATTGGTTTCCATAGGAATGCCAGCCAGCCAAACTTGGGGTCTCTCTACTGCATGTAGAGAGAAACATAATGGATAAAGCAGACATTGTGAAGATATATATGAATGAATGCTGACGCAAAGCAAAATGTTAGAAGAAACAGCATGTGTAAAGGTGCATGAATATGGAATTAAGTGTGAACACGACAAGAAAGGATGTCTGAGAGTGTATGACATGTGTACAACCAGTGTACTACTGGAACAATCAAAATAATCACCTCACATTTTATGTGGGAGACAATTATCTATGGGTATGTCTAATAAGTTATCAAGTCAATTCTCAAAGTAATCTCTGAAGTAACCAGCATGTCCACTGGGTTCTAAGCATAGACTGGGGTTACAAGCATGCCCTAGGGGGCTCAGACATACATTTGGGTATACATTTTTTTTTAAGTATCCAAAAACCATGAGTTTTGGCACGGTACTATGGATATCTCAATCCTTCGGTCTTGATTCCATGATAAGTACCGTAACTCTGGGAGAAACGTGGCTTTTCTGCCTACTCCCGGGCCCGAACCCGTACCACAAGGAGTTTATCACCTGGTCGCAGCGGATGCCAGCTTTAACCAACTATGCTAGCGAGCCAGGCATTTGGATATACAAGTTCAACTTCAGGTCGTGAAAGAGGAACAAAGTATAGTCTATAGTTTGTATGGTATACACCTTAATTTACTACTAAGCAGCTATTGCAGATTTTTCAACTGTATATTATATCCAAATTAGATTTTAGAATGTTTGTTTTTAATCCTTTCAATTCATGGCTGCAGATGAAAAAAAAATAATGACACCCATTGACTCAGAGAGTCACTAATGAGGTGCGAATCCAACAGGACCAAATCTCAGAAACCTCACTGAACCAACGCAAAAGAGGTGAACAGAGAATCACCAAACAGGCTCTTAAATATGGAATGGGAAATAATAAAGTTACTGAAGAAATTAAGATGTCCTCGAGAAACACGAAGGTGAACGATGATCTGAGAAGCCAAAGGTGCTCGCGTAAATTATATCGCTGATATCCAAGTGATTGCCGAGGATAGAAGGGAATAGAGAAATAGTCTGTGAGCCCTCTGTAACAATATATAACGGCATTGGAGGATAAGGAATGAATGAATTAACTCTTTGAGTCCCAGGGGGTTTAGCATCAAAGGCCCAAGGGGTAGTCAAAAGAGATGTAAAATCGGCACATCTTGCGTTCATTGGGCTTCTAGGTAGGAATATATGAACGTATTTTGCGTTCCTTGGGAAGGCACGAGTTGATAAAAGTTAACAAAGTAGGTCGACCTGCAAATCTTTTTTTAGTACTAATAGTAATCAGTTAATCAATTACAGCGTTTTCGACGCGTAATATTGTGGATTAGACCAAACAAAGTAAAAGGGACAAAACACTGTTTAGTTGGCAATATACAGCGTGCTCCTTGCAATAACGGTCATCATACGATTAGGGACGGGGAGGGTGTTAGTTCGGAGTTAGGGTTAGGGTTGCAGTACTTTACAGTTTGTGACAAGGCACGAATCACCAACACTAAAGTGAGTCAACCCTAGACCACACGCTGCGACTCACCATTAACCCGCAACTTAACGCAAACGTAGTACCCACTATGTGACTCCTGCTAATCTGTAATCGTAATGATCATAGCTTGCAGTGGTGGCAGAGTTGTCTATGGCGCCACTGCCACAACAGACATTTATGTCATTTGTTTCGTTTCCTCCTGTGTCAAAAATTATCAGATACACACCGTCATTATGTAAGTACTGACCGTATGTTTTTCCTAACCCTACCCCTAATTTTTTGAATACCTTCTCTCTTTAATGATTCGTAAGTTGCATGCATTCATAATATTGTGAACTCCGACAAAGCGGCCCTCGCCGCCCAACTAGCGGCTGTTATTGCAAGGAGAGCCTTATGTTATACTGCTCTTTCTCAGGGAGAGCTTTAGCAATTTTTTTTCTTTCTAATGTTTTGTTTATTTAAGAGAACAGTGCATATGTATGTATACAAAGTACAAGAGACAATACATATCCTCGTTTTTGTGTTTTGGAAGGTGTTGCCGTTTGTAGTTTGAAAGTTTGTTTGTGTTTTTGACATATGAATCTGCAGAAATACATGCAAAAATAAAAATAACATAAATTATGGTAATGGTGATGAAAGTTGAGTTTCTTTTACAGAATCGTTACTGAGAGGAGGGCACTCCTACGGTGACGAGCTGGTAACCTGCAGTCCAATTGCAAGGCTTGGTAAAAGTAATAGATTACTAGATTAGTAGTTTAAAGTAAGTAGTGTTTTGATTTTGAGGTGTAGACGTTCAAATGCCTAGCAAACCTAATTAATTGTAAGTAGGTCCCTCAATTCACGCATGCTGGTAAAGGATGTAAATTTAACTGCACGTAGGCAAGATATTTATTATTACATGAAAGATTAGACGGTCATCAAAGTTATCAATCACCTCAAAAGATTACAAAACTTGAGAAAATGACGAAACAGCTTCCATGAAAGTCAGACGCAGAGATAGCATTCAATCAGAGTAGCTTCCCTTGTGGTGTACTACATCATCATCATTATCAAGTAGTAACAGAAAGTGTATTAATCAAGTAACAGAAAGTATATTGATCGGCACTCATCGTTATCATAATGTTGCAGATCCTTTGTAGAACGTCGACCTCATCACAGTTTGATAAAAAGCCCAAAATAGTCTCTGATAACTTTCCCACCTGTTGAACTTACATATATCATCTGTCCATCTGCGGCAGATTTTATACCAGTGTCTGGAACAGACGTGGTATCTCCCTGCTGACAAAACTAAAGATCTACAAGCGAGCTGTAATTCTTCCAGTACTGCTCTAAGCTTGCGAAACGTGGACGGTGTATCAGCGCCTTGCCAAAAAGTTGAATCAGTTTTATATAAATTGTCTCAGAGAGCTGCTAAAAATCCGCTCGGCAAGATAACGATCGCAAATACTGTGGTTTTTGATAGGGCAAACATGCCTAGCATCCACACGTTACTAAAGAATTATCATCTGCGTTAGGCTGGTCACCTAACCCGCATGACAGAATATCGCCTCCCAAAAAGAGTATTTTATGGAGAGCTCCAGCAAGGAAAGAGGTCCCAGTCAGGACAGAAAAAGCACTATAAAGACACTTTCAAGGCTGCTCTAAATAATTTTTGGCATCAATACAGCGACGTAGAAGGCTGCTGCGCTAGACCGCTCTGGATGGCGTACATCCGTTAGACATAGCGAATCAGCCTGCCAGACAGCGGAGGCTGCACAGCCAGAGAAACGTGTGGCAGACTAGAAATAATCGCATTGCTAATCCAATTCTTACTGCCGCTTCTACCTGTTGTCCGCACTACTCAATAACTTTCTGGGCTCATATTGGACTAATCAGCCACCCTTGTACTCATAATCATTACTACTTTGGATGAAAAGTGGTCTTCATTACTCGTTATGGACGAAAAACACCATCTCATTATTGGTCGTTCTCTTTCTTTTCCCTCCACTACTTAAATTATGGATATAATTGTAACGGAACGTGAAAACAGGGGTCTTTGTTTGAGCAAACGAAAAACAGACGTAATTGTAATAACAATGATAACTTGCCCTTCAAAATGCAGCGTCAAAATAAGCTGATATGTTAAAGTACTTGGGTACTCCTGTAGCATCAGATGGAAGATGCGTTAAAGAAGTTAAATATAGAATAGATCAAGCAAACGCAGCATTTTACAAAATGTCGAAAATTTTGTGCAATCTTTCTTTGTCAATTGAGACGAGAAAGAGAATTCTTAAGAGCTATATAATCATATCTTGATATATAGAAATGAATCATGGGAAGTTGATAGATTAGTGAAAGTTTTGTTGGAAGCTGCTGAGATGTGGTTTTATAGACGAATGAGGAGACAATACCCTGGACAGATTAAATAAAAGCAGCGACGATGCCTTGAAAGAAACTGACTCACGGAGAGATTGATTGCCCACATCAGAAAGAGACAATATGCATTCTTTGGTCGTGTGATGAGAAGGAGAAAACTAGAGTACATCGTGACAGTAGGAAAGTTTGAGGGAAGGAGAGGCAGAGGGAGACCGAAAGAAAAGATGCTGGACTGTTTGACATCATGTCAGAGTTTATCTGTGTCCAGCTTAAGAATGGAGGTGGAGGCGGTCACTGCAGCTTTCCGCTGGCTAGAGAACATGACACACACACACACACACATCGTGATTGTAACTGATTCAGAAAGCATGCTGAGGAAGATCAGAACAGGTATGCTTCGTGCAGAGTGGTATGCTTCACTGCAGAGGACACAAGTGAGGAGTATGGAGTTTAAGAAAACTGGGGACATACCTGTAACTTTCAGGAAAGTCGACCAGTCCAAAAAAAACTTGTGAATGAAAAGTGACCTACTCTATTTGGGGAGATTAACGTCAGACTAAGCGTTTCTTGTGAGTTCTTTATAGGAAGCCGCAGAATCAATCCTATGATTTTTTGGCCGATTGTGATTGCACTAGTTAATTTTACGGTCAGTAGCTTACCATTGATTCTGGACGGTCCAGCTAGTGAACCGTGCACAGATAGATCACTACGGTCTGAGTATAATGGAGCGGCGAGGAGTTACCAGGGCATCTGGCCGATAATCAACACTCAATGGAAAGTCGAGACGGATACACAGTCAGAGAGTTACTGGTGCCATCGGACTTGGAGCTCTTCGCTTGCCGCCGAAGATGGGGATGGAGCGCTTATGGGAGTCTCCCGAGAGTTATGATATCGATTTCAAACTGAACATTCAACACACTGCAAGGTCAGCTCTCGATACGACTGTTGAAACCAACACAATCGCTTGCAGCTGCCGTCGTACCTGGCACAACAGAAATACGAAGCTCGCCCCAAGCGCCTAAGTCGTAGACGCCGACTCAACGCAGTTATACTGGCGCACCAGAAGGTCCGGGACTAACATAAAGTCCAACTTTGCCTGGTTTAATTTAGGGCTGTACCGAATAGTGATTTTTACTATTTGGCCGAATACGAATAGCGGGACCAACTATTCGGCCGAATACGAATACGAATAGTGTATAGTGTATTGAAAAAAAATTCATAATGTCAAATGTACACTGAACTTTTACTTCACATAAAGTAGCACAGAATAGTCATCATCTTCTTTAGCATTCCGAGCCCTTGTGGTTTACTGCAGCAGATATCGCTCGTCTCCATTTATCTCTCTGGCTGGCCTTCTCTTCACATTTTGTGACACCAGTTGTTTGCAGGTCTGACTGGACATTATCTCTCGATCTTCTTTTTTGTCTGCCTCGTGGTCTACACCCATTCCTCTCTCAGGTTATACAGTTTTACTTCTCTGTCATCTGACATTCTTTCAATATGCCCCAGCCAATTTAGTCTGTTAGCTCTCATGATGCCAGTGATCAATGGTGATTTAAACAAATTATGTGTTACGTTGTTGCTTCTCACTCTCCATTCCCCGCTGTTAGCATTTTTTGATGGGTCCAAAGATTTGTCGTAAGACTGTTTTCGAAAACCTGTAATAAGGCCTCATCTCTTTTATTTTTGCTTCAAGTTTCAGAACCATATAAAACGACGGGTCTTATGAACGTTTTATATATTTTGATTTTGGTGTTGCGAGACAGACACTTTGACTTTAGCAGGTGTTGAAATGCATATCATACATTATTTCTACATTGTTTTCTAGATTGTATTTCTTCTCCCAGCATGTTGCAGTAGTTGAAGTTTTCAGGAAAACTGCATTAGATGTGAACAAAACGTTCGTTTTGTTGTTTTCATATTATCACCATGGGTCTCAGTCGCACTCAAGACATACATCAAGTGGCAAAGAACCGACAGACGTGGAAAGCTATGACCTCTGCCCTATGCGCCATCTTTGGCACAAGAGGAATAACTAACTAACTAATGTTGTTAGCTTACTGTTGGTAGCTTTCGTCTTTCCCGTTGATAGGTGTCATTTTCTGCTACGGGGTGGGGAATGAGAATCACGTCCCATGGCGAGGCGAGTGTGACTAGCAAAACCAGCCCGCGTTCGGAAAAATCTTTCACAATTAGAGGAGCAAGGGGTTTTATGACCTCTTGAGTCACCGAAAAATTCTCCTGTGTGTGCAGTTTCTTTCATATTCGTCCCAGGGCATGCAGGCGTTGTTGGTAATGAGAGAGCTGATAGACTGGCAGGTACTGCATTAATTGAAGATGGCCGGCCCATGGATCACGCAGACATTGTCATTGCCCTTAGAGAGATAGGAAGTTCTGAGGATTTTGGAAGCAACGTGTCCACATCACTTCTAAGATTATGTGAATTGTGAGTGAAGATCGGCACAGCACGAAAAGCACCATGGAAACACACAAAGTCTTTTTAACCAACATAGGACTGGTACTATTAACCGCACGACGCTAATGAATATGTTGAGAGGGGAATCTGAGCGCCTAAGGATGTGTCCGGAGGGCTGTTAAGATAATCTAACTCATAACTCATGACCACTGATGCCATCATTTGTAATCTGTGCGCTTCTTCTCAAACGCTGAGCTCTAAACTCTTCTGCAGTAATTTTTGTTTTAAATGTGTATTCATTTTTCCCTTCACGATTTTCCCCTCCAGGCATCACAGTCCCATGGTATTTTGTTGCCACGAATCAACCTCAATACCTGCATCATTCATGTCCGCTGGCACACCTCTTTGAATCGTAGTAGAGGCCGACCTCGGCATTTTCTACCCATCTGTAATTCACCATTGAAGTTGTCTTTGGATTCTCTACCATTCTCCATTCTCCATTCTCCAAGTGTGGCCCAGCTACCTTAGCCCTAATTATCGTAATTAACACTGTTATAATGCAAGCTCTTTTCAGCATTCACAACAATGTTTTACCGTAATTAATTTAAATAATGCGGACAAAAACAAAACATTACACAATTTATTGCCAGGCATATGTCGCTGTATCTCGTCAGGTGGGTTACTACAGAGTTACATTAACATAAAATGAAGCACACACACACACACACACACACACACACACAAAAACACTGAATAAATCCAACTGAAATAGTTTCTTTCGACACATCATGTGTGTTATTTGGCCGCGGAAAAATCACCATAGTCATGTGACTTACCAAATTAACTTCAAATGTAGTATAAATTCCGTCTGCTTACAAAAGAGGGTATTGCTGATTTTAATTGTTAAAGCTTCGGCCATTCTCAAGAGTCTCCTGTTCGGAGTGTGATAAACCACACGGAAAGCACTCTGTCTGTGTCATTTATGTGTCCGGAATTAAGTAGATGCCGTCCTGTGAAAGAACTGGGTTCTTTCCTCTTGACTGGTCTCGACACCCTTGAAGAATCACAGAGCTGTGTATGTAGTGGTTAACTAATTCGATTACTGCACATTAGTCAACTCACATAAAGATAATATTTGCAACATTTATTTACATAAGAAATGGCATCCAACAGAAATGGCATCCAACAGAATCTTGCAATATGTAATCCTTTAAACAGCAATTCTCGTCCCAATGTGGGATAGTCTTTTCTTTAAAGATCCATCCAGCTGTTGTCGGGGCCCTAACGGTTGAACAGGGTTCCTGGGACTTGTGCCCGGTTGATCCTCATCCGAATGGTGGCACTTTGTGTCACCGGGGTTTGATCGCTCGTCGTACGGTCCTGGTCGGGGTGGAACGACACACACTTCCTTTACATCTTTATCCATAAACGTCATTACATTTCCCCTTTGCTACGAATGTTGTCTTAAAACTGCTTTTATTTCCTCCTGGATTATCTCCCTTATTACCTCTTTTTACACCATGTCATGATGGTATACGTATTGTTTTTATTCACATTAAACGTTTCTCTCAATACTATTATAGAGAAAGTAACTTATCTTCTAGAAACGTCACATAAAGATGTTTTTAATTACTCCCTCTCTCCATGTCTCCCCTCTCTCTCGCTCTTTCTCTCTCTCTCTCTGTCTCTCTCTCTCTCTCTCTCTCTCTCTCTCTCTCTCTCTCTCTTTCTCTCATTATAATATTCCCATAATAAGAAGCCATTTTTTTATTTGAAGCTCCACCTGGCTGTTGTCCGTCCCCTTAATATAAATTACAGGCAGTACGGGATTTCTGTGACGTGTGCCCAGGCGATTCTCATTGAAATAGTGGCACTTTGTGTCACCGGCTGTTCATCGCTCGTTGTGAGATCCTGGTTAGGTTGAAAGTCATTCAGGCAGTCTCTCTCTCTCTCTCTCTCTCTCTCTCTCTCTCTCTCTCTCTCTCTCTCTCTCTTAGTACCATCAGACGCCCACACTGAACTGCTAGTTACTAAGCGCAAAAGGGGGAGTGGGGGGGGGGGGGTGTGGGTTGGTGGGGGGCTTCGCTATGAAATATTTAAATATTTGAACCGGGTTTAAGAGATTTGCTTCTGCTTGATTCTCATAATTGAGGTGTTGACCCTATAGACAGTAATCCTGAAAAGGAATAAGGGCCACCACCATCTCCATCTCTCTCTCTCTCTCTCTCTCTCTCTCTCTCTCTCTCTCTCTCTCTCTCTCTCTCTCTCTCTCTCTCTCTCCCTCACAGTCTGATTGCTCCTGCACATAGCTTTTTTAAATTCTTTTTATAGAAAAAAAAAGTTGCCAGTACTCACGACAAAGGGTATTAAAAAAGTGTTGGTATTCGGTGCAGTGTCTAGCACAGTAGCCTTGAACAAGTGTGATGCCTAAAAAAACGGATCCGGTGCAGCATAACGTTGGTGCCACTAGAAAAAAAAGCCCTGTCCTCGCACACACAAAAAGACACATTCTCCAAAGAACTATCCTCTGCTGGGGTAGCGAAAAAAAAAGGGGGGGTGGGGGGGGGGGGGGGGTCGTCGTCTTCTTGGCGAAGTGGTCAAGCCGTTTGCCTCACACTCTGAGGGTCGTGGGCCATTCAGTTCACGAGTGCATTTTTGACGGAGATGCCTGGGGATCGTCACCGGAGGTTGTGCTCTGTGCGACGCTGTCTACAGTCAGCTAGCTGTTCTGCGGAGAGAGACTGAGCCATATGGGGGTAAAACCCAGTGCAGTGAAGTAGACCCTATCACATTTACCTTTGCCTACTCTCTGCTGACATTAATCGTTCATGTGTTCGTACATGACCTCTGTTTCGACAGGTGAAAAACAATACTTGAATAGATCATCAGTTTATCATCAATAACTTCTATCAAGATCTTCCTAAATTACCAGATTCCCCAGAGGTTTTGGAGCGCAGGAACTTGGAGTGTTAATAATGTGATTTTAGTCGCACTCGAGTTCAAGTCGTCAGACTCGAGGTCCCACCAAACTCTACCTCCACCACCCCAAGTGTATGTCAAAAGGAAGCTTTTCCCGACGATGTTTTGCTTTGCGTCTACGTCCCAACAAGACCGTTAAAGCTTCTGGCAGCAACACAGAGGGATAAACAGTCAAATAATTCACTATTCACTCAAAATTTCATTAAAATGCACATTTGAAATAGTTATTTGAAAAAAAAAAAAAAAAACTAATATCAAATTAAATATACTTTTTAGTTATCAACAAACACATAAATGACTTGGACAAAATCCCAGTCGGCAGTTATTCACACACCACTTATCGTAGCCTGGCACACTGGCAAATGCGCCAGCCGCTCTGCATCCGGTTGGCCTCTGTGATTTGTGTTTGTATTGGCCTGGGACACACTTGCACAGAGACGGCGGGCAGTTACCTAACTGGCAGTTTACCTGGCAATAGGTGTCCATGTTAGGTGTTTGTTGGATACCTCGACACACGATTTTATCTCCGTTGATGGTTGTAATGACAGCAGGTAGTGCAGTGGTGGTATTTGGCGTCGTAGGAGTGGTAGCAGTTGTGACTTGTGTTGTTGTAGCGGTAGTAGTATCTTTTGTAGGAGTGGTAGTAGTTTGTGTTGTAGGAGTGGTAGCAGTTGTGACTTTTGTTGTTGTAGCGGTAGTAGTATCTGTTGTAGAAGTAGTAGTGGTTTGTGTTGTAGGAGTGGCAGTGCTTTCTGTTGTAGGAGTAGTAGTGCTTTCTGTTGTAGGACTGGTAGTGCTTTCTGTTGTAGGAGTGGTAGTAGTATCTGTTGTAGGAGTGGTAGTGCTTTCTGTTGTAGGAGTAGTAGTGCTTTCTAGTGATGAAGTGGGAGTGAATTGTGTTGTATGGACGGTAGATGCTCCTGTTGTAGGAGTGGTAATGGTTTGTTTCGTAGAAGTGGAAGTGCTTTCTGTTGTAAGAATGGTGGGCGTTTGTGTTGCAGGATTTGTAGTGGTAGTGGTTTGTGTTGTAAGGGCGGTTGTCGTATATATTGTAGGAGTGGTAGTGGTGTGTGTTGTAGAGGTTTGTATCGTATGAGTGGTAGTGGTTTGTATTACTGGAGTGGTAGGAGTGCTAGTGGTTTGTGTTACTGGAGTGGTAGTAGTTTGTGTTGTGGTTTCTGTTGTAGGAGTGGTAGTAGTTTCTGTTGTAGGAGTGGTTGTGGTTTGTGTTGTAGGAGTGTTAGTGCTTTCTGTTGTAGGAGTAGTAGTGCTTCCTGGTGATGAAATGGGAGTGGATTGCGCTGTATGGACGGTAGAGGCTCCTGTTGTAGGAGGGGCATTGGTTTGTTTCGTAGAAGTGGTAGTGCTTTCTGTTACTGGAATTGTAGTGGTTTGTGTTGTAGGAGTGTTAGTAGTTTCTGTTACTGATGTGGTTGTTGTTTCTGTTGTAGGAGTAGTGGTGGTTTCTGTTACTAGAGTAGTTGTGGTTTCTGTTGTAGGAGTTGTGTTATTTTCTGTTGTAAGAGTGCTTGTGGTTTGTGTTGTAGAAATGGTTGGGGTTTCTATTACAGGAGTAGTTTTGGTTTCTGTTGTATGAGTGGTGGTGGCTTCTGTTGTAGGAGTGGTGGTGGTTTCTGTTGTAGGAGTGGTGGTGGTGGTTTCTATTACTGGAGCAGTTTTGGTTTCTGTTGAAGGAGTGGTGGTGGTTTCTGTTGTAGGAATGGTGATAGTTTCTGTTGTAGGAGTGGTGGTGGTTTCTGTCATTGGAGTGCTAGTGGATTGTGTTATGGTATTGATAATTGTGTGGGTTATAGGTGTGGAAGCATTTTCATTGACGGGAATAGCAGAAGACGATGTAGCGTTGGTGGTTGGAGTAGTTATGGCAGCATTAGTTGCTGCACCCTGTGTTGCGCTTGTCCTTGGATTACCAACAGCGCTAATACTGACGTCAGCACAGTTGTAGTATTCCTCCTGTGGCCCGCACCCCACGCAGGATGTTCCGTCTTGATCAACACCCCAGTTGTTACCTTGAAAGAAAAAAAAAATTGTTTTAACTTCTTCTTCTTTTACTTTTTCTTCTTTTTCTTCTTCTTCTTCTTCTTCTTCTTCTTCTTCTTCTTCTTCTTCTTCTTCTTCTTCTTCTTCTTCTTCTTCTTCTTCTTCTTCTTCTTCTTTCCTTCTTCTTCTTCTTTGATGAGCTCTATCAAGAGCACTATTAAGACTAATGTTCATTTCTCTATGGCTGTCCTAATGCCATCACTCCATATTTTCCGAGGTCTTCCACAAAATCAGCCACCAACTAGAGCGGACTACACGAGAACAGTAGGCTGCAACGTAAAAGGCTGACAAAGAAATGTGTGGAGCAAGTAAAAGATGCACTGCAAAAAAACATATGACATGAACACAAGCTATACAACAAGCAAATTAGGGACATTACATCTATCTCATGTTTGTTACCCTTTGCGTCGTAAACTGTAGGATAATAGAAGAAGTAGGCTAACTCAATTGTGTGACCTAGGAGTAAAGCATTCTGAAGCACATTTATTTTATCCCGCCTTTGAGACTGAGATAGGAGAAATTACAAGCAACTTATTATGAGAAAAATCGGTAGATGTATAGTGGAGTCGTTTTTCTTTTGGAAGACTGAGCATGCATAGGAATATCTAAAGTGCAGTGACGTCGATTGTGCTAACATAATATAGCTCATTGATTATTAAACCATTATAAATGTTCCATGAACGATAACCACAAATTGGCGGTTTTAACCATTTCAGTCCCGGTGGATCCCTCTCTCTTCTTAAAATTTTTTGGGGTAGGCATTAGAAAAAAAAACAGGATGAGGGGCAAGGTAAGATAAAGATTTTTGTTAAGAGCTTTATGTAAACACTATCCTGATATATGGAAGTGATTCATGGACAGATGAGCAATTAAAAAAAAATATTTACAAGCAGCGGAGATGTGACTTTATAGGCGAATGATAAGGGTACCTTGGACTGGTAAAAAAAAAAAAGAGTGATTAGAAATATCTGGATGGAGGGAGAAAAAAAAAACTGAGTGACGAAGACTGCCCATATTAGAAGCAGATGATCGGCGTTCGTTGGGAATGCTACGAGAAAGAGAACACTGGAGAAAACATCGTGACAGTGGAAAAGATGGAGTGGGGTAGGGTGGCAGGAAAGAGAAGAGGGAAGACCGAGAGAGAATATGCTGGAATGTTGACACCATGGAGCGGGAGATCATTCCTGTCAGAACTTGAAACTAAAAATAAAAAGCTAACGAGACATAAGTTTGTGAACAGGGATGACTACCAATTCCACGCTGGCATACACTATAAGAAGAAGAAATGACCTTACGTTCAGGCGCTGATTGTGGTATGTATGTGTACTGGTAGTTATTTGCGATTTTTCCTCCCCCTCTGCTAAGCTTTCTGGTCGTCTTTATTTGTTTAGACTATTTAACAGTACAAGTGTACCTAAATTAGTTAAGCCTATACTTACTTGTTTATAGAATAGACCAGATTTTTTTGCAACTCAAACTTAACACTTTAAAAAAAAAAGTTTTCTCCCCTCATTATTGCAATTTATAGGATAAACATGTAAAGGATGAAAAACAGCGAGGTAGAAATCTTCCCCGTGTGGGTTCCGGGTCCCCCATTGTGGGAACAAACAAGAAAAGATGCACTGCTTCCCCGACATGCATGTCGTAAAAAGTGACATATTGGAGACCTTCTTTGAAGTGGGAGTGCATCTGCCTGAGTGGAAAGGAACACGCAGTCTGCTTGACGATAAGTCAGATCTGTAAAATGGATGTGTATGCAACACTCAGGTACTGCAGCAAGTCATCCAGAACATCCAGAACTCTACTCTTGTGCTTTACAGTCGATGGACAAAAAGAAGAAGAATAAGTAAGAAGAAGAAGAAAAAGAAGAAGAAGAAGAAGAAAAAAAAAAAAAAAAAAAAAAAATAAAAAAAAAAAAAAAAAAAAAAAAAAAAAAAAAAAAAAAAGAAGGAAAAAAAAAAAAAAAAAAAAAAGAAGAAGAAAGAAAAAGAAAAGAAGAAGAAGAAGAAAAAGAAGAAGAAGAAGAAGAAAGAAGAAGAAGAAGAAGGGAGATAAAGAAAAAAAAAAAAAAAAAAAAAAGAAAAAAAAGAAGAAGAAGAAGAGAAGAGAGAACGAAGAAGAAGAAGAAGAAGAGAAGAGAAAGAAAGAAGAAAGAAGAAGAAGGAAGAAAAGAGAGAGAAGAAGAAAGGAAGAAGAAGAAGACTTGACCATGAAAAGTAGTTTATATTGAACGAACGCGATACTAATCCATGAAAAATAGTTTATCTGCATTGCCATAAACGTAGTTATATTGGATCACCTAAAAAACGTTTAAGAATTAATGAGGTTTATAAAGGCATACACATAGCTTTGTGTCACAATATTGAACAGAGACAAAAGGTTATTGTATGAATTCGCAACGAACGTCGGCGAAGACATTCTTTGTTCATGCTATAATCCCTACATCACGATGTAGCACGGTGTGCCGCTAGTGGGTATGATGTAAATTGTCAAGGTGTGTAGGCTTGTTGTAAATATAATAAGTAATAATCACCCACTCAAAAAGTGTTTAAAAGGCACAGAAAATAACGTGTCACGTTCTTAGGATAGCGAACGTCAGTGATTAGCAAATGACGTTAACCTGTTTCTATAGGTGACGTCTTCAACTCTTGTTATTTTTCTTATTAAATAGTATATGACATGTGACGGTAATCAAGTCTGGTAGTAGCCTACTGGGAGCCGCGGTGGTGCAGCGGTTAGACCCGCAGCTGCGAATCCGACGGTCATGATTTCAGGTCCTGGAGCTAGACTGTTTAAAAAAACCTTGTCTCCCAGGTCGAACCATCCACAAATGGCTATCAGGTAAAACCCTAGAGGTCAAGGCGTTCGGCCTCATGTTGACCTATAATGGTCTACAAAATATAGGTCTAGCCCTATGTGCCCATTACGCCCGAAGGCGTGGAGAAGGGTCCTTTACTTAGAGGTAGTCTTCTGCCTCGTCTAGTTAGAATCCCGTCTGGATCCTTGGTCTATGATAACTTAAGCCTCTACGTTGATGTTTTTGTGTGTGTGTTTTAAAAAAAAAAAGAGTTGATTATCTGATTTTAAAAAAAAAAAGTCGACACAGATCACTTCAATCATTACTCAGTCCCTGTCATTCCCTCTTCTTTGGCTGCTACCGCCACAACCACCACCACAATCAAAATTTTCCAATACCACTTCTTCTTCATTCTTTCTCTTCCTTCCCTAATCATTTCATATTTTCCCTTTTCTTTGTCTTGTACAGTTATTTATGTAAAGCATGCAAGTAAAGGCTACTTTCAGGCGTATTGGCTATAAAAGGCTACACCTATATTCTATAGTCAAAACGGGTCGTGGTGGGTGATGTGGTCAGCATTACGGCGGCTGCCTTTACTTCCCAGGACTGTACATGGTACCTTCTCAAGGCTGGGTCGACCTGGGAGCCACAGTCATTTTTTAAGAAAAAAGATCCGGCCCACGAACCGAACCCACCGAACCCCACGGGTTACTGCATGTTACATCAGAGGGAAGGGAAACCGTGAGGTTAAAAAATCCAACCCGCTCCGATATGAAGTATCTGGTGCTCTTTCCGTTAATGTTCAACAGGTTGGAATTGAAACACTCTTCCGTCTCTTTTTCATAAGCGTCATTTGACGCGCACAGTTTCACTTCAATGTAGCCTGGCGGAATTACAACACAAAAAGTCTTAGACATCAGTAATCTAAATCAGAACAACAGCATTCTTTACCTATGGTTTCTTTCATATCCGTCTGTCTGTGAGCCACGTTCTGTATTTTCAGTCTGGCTATCTTTTAGATGGGAACGAGTGTCAAATTCTTAAATTTTAGAAAACAATCTATCTATCTATCTATCTATCTATCTATCTATCTATCTATCTATCTATCTATCTATCTATCTATCTATCTATCTATCTATCTATCTATCTATCTATCTATCTATCTATCTATCTATCTATCTATCTATCTATCTATCTATCTATCTATCTATCTATCTATCTATCTATCTATCTATCTATCTATCTATCTATCTATCTATCTATCTATCTATCTATCTATCTATCTATCTATCTATCTATCTATCTATCTATCTATCTATCTATCTATCTATCTATCTATCTATCTATCTATCTATCTATCTATCTATCTATCTATCTATCTATCTATCTATCTATCTATCTATCTATCTATCTATCTATCTATCTATCTATCTATCTATCTATCTATCTATCTATCTATCTATCTATCTATCTATCTATCTATCTATCTATCTATCTATCTATCTATCTATCTATCTATCTATCTATCTATCTATCTATCTATCTATCTATCTATCTATCTATCTATCTATCTATCTATCTATCTATCTATCTATCTATCTATCTATCTATCTATCTATCTATCTATCTATCTATCTATCTATCTATCTATCTATCTATCTATCTATCTATCTATCTATCTATCTATCTATCTATCTATCTATCTATCTATCTATCTATCTGTCTGTCTGTCTGTCTGTCTGTCTGTCTGTCTGTCTGTCTGTCTGTCTGTCTGTCTGTCTGTCTGTCTGTCTGTCTGTCTGTCTGTCTGTCTGTCTGTCTATATTCTATATATCTTTTTGTCTGTCTGGACACTAATAATTGTTAGTAACGTTGCAAGAAAAGAACAACTGGAACATGTCATTACAACGTAAAAAGATTATGAAAACATTTATGGAGAACGAGGAGACAAACCGCTTCACAGCCTTTCATCATAGAAGGGTGTTAGCACGAGAACTGATATACGGAGTTCAAGATAGCAGGACATAAAGTAGCGTGATCGCCTATGCCAGTCAGTAAAGCATTTGACCATGCTCTTTACCGAAAACATTCATATTTCTAACCGGGTCGCCTCACTAATGCCCAGCCTGGCCGACCGACTACCCGAAAAGATATACGTCAGTAATCAAGGTGAAGGCCCAGAAGCGATCTACCGAAAACATCTGACAAAAAAAGATAACCCAAAAGATAACGATCGACGGTAAGTAACTAAACACACTAGCAACTATGACCAGATAACCTCAACGTAACAAATGAAAAAGCTGCGCACAAATGCAACCTAACATTGTAAAAAATCTTTATCAACAAAACAAGACTTTAACAACCACCGAAATTGTCAACATAGAACCAGAAATAGAAACAATAATGGCTGCCTACCTTTGTGATTTGCTGTAATCTCAAACGAGATAGTCACATTTTGTCCTTGTGTGTATTTCCTGCTAATGATTCCCGTGGCAAACCTCCCTCCTCTTTCGTTGACCCTCTGCCCGTCAAACGGGTCACCACAAACACCGCACTTGTAACCATTTTGCATCAGACGCTGATGATCAGAAGAAAATGATGGAAATTAGATTACGACTGTTTCTGGGTAAATATACGGTGATAATATAGTTTTGACTCTTTCAGTATCAGTCTTGGTAATCTTAGTTTCAGCTTCAAATATCAACCGGGTCATTTCGTAGTCGCTCCGTTCTTGTGCCAACGAAAAACACACAGAGAATGCCTATCACCGTCCTCTGTGAAAACATTGATAGTTTGCAGTCTCAGCATATCCACAAGCATATACTCGCATTAAAAGCATAATACAATAATCAGAAGTGCCAACACAAGCAGTCCGACTCTAGAAATGCAGTTCATCATTGACGAAAGCAGCGGTTATAAACCTGATAGAATACATGTCGCATATACAACTCATTAAAAAAAAATTATCATTGTATGTACTTTAACTGTAAAAACTGTTTCCGTTATAAGAAACTTGTGTCGTGTCAGCAATTCCATTACTGGAGGACGAACTATGGCAACATGTGGACTCTCCGTTTACAATTCTGGCCCCAGGATAAAAACCACATCTGGCTTCCAAAGTGGCTGTGTTCAGCATGTGTGTAGTCTCATTATAAATAACTCTCATATGAGCTTAGTGGTGATTTGTGTGTGTTTGCTGGTTGAGCATATTAAGCAAAATCATATGGGTCCTAAAGTGTTAACTCTCTGAGCCCCAGGGGGGTTTAGCATCAAAGGCTCAAGGGGTAGTCAAGACAGTCGTAAAATCGGCGCATCATACGTTCATTGGGCCTCTAGGTAGGAATCTATGAACGTATGTTGCGTTCCTTGAGAATCAAAGAGTTAAAATACTATATACTACATTTACAAAAAAGAGCTGCGGTGGTAAAGCAGTTAGACGTCCGCCTGCGGATTCGGGGCCTGACGGAAGAGGACTTTTTGAATAAATGACGTTACAAGCCAGGTCGACCCACCTTTAAGTAGGTATCAGGTATAGTCCTGGGAAGTAAAGGCGACCGGCGTATGTTGACAACATTACCGATCAACTGCCTACTGGTCTATCGAATAAAGGTCTAGCCATTTATGCCCATTAGGCGTGAAGGCATGCAAAACGTTCTTTACTTACATTTACAAAACTACATACAGTATAGGAGTAAAGAGTCTTTTCCATAACCGTGGCGTATCAGTCTATTAAGCTAGAATCATGTTTGTATAGAACAACCAGCACTCTGTGGGCTATGTGGTACACATTACGCTGACCGCCTTTACTTACAGAAAATTATCTAGCACCCATTTTAGACGTGTTGACGTGTGAGACAAGGTCATTTCTCACAAACCAATTTCCATTTAGATTCAAACTTAGGACCTTCAATTCAGTATGTGAGGGTCCAGCCAAAAAACTATGGCGGCCCTAAGAAAAAAAGTATTCTTTTCTCTTACAAAACAATTACGCCGAAGTTATATCAATAAATTATTCTTTTCTTCAATACAATAGTTCATTCTCTACTCCTCCTCCAATGCTTTCTTCTTCTTCTTCTTCTTCTTCTTCTTCTTCTTCTTCTTCTTCTTCTTCTTCTTCTTCTTCTTCTTCTTCTTCTTCTTCTTCTTCTTTTTCTTCTTCTTCTTCTTCTTCTTCTTCTTCTTCTTCTTCTTCTTCTTCTTCTTCTTCTTCTTCTTCTTCTTCTTCTTCTTCTTCTTCTTCTTCTTCTTCTTCTTCTTCTTCTTCTTCTTCTTCTTTTTCTCCTCGTTCTTCTTTTTCTTCTCTTTTCTTCTTCTTCTTCTTCTTCTTCTTTCTTCTTCTTCTTCTTCTTCTTCTTCTTCTTCTTCTTCTTCTCCTTCTTCTTCTTCTTCTTCTTCTTCTTCTTCTTCTTCTTCTTCTTCTTCTTCTTCTCTTCCTCCTCCTCTTGTTCTTCGTCTTCCGCTTCTTCTTCTGTTTTTCACTGGAACTATCTTTGTTTAAAAAATTCTCCCCCCCCCCCCAACCACCCCCTAAATATACCTCCTGTTCTTTTCATCCTCTTTTTTCTTGCTACCTCCCCCTCCCCCCACCAACTGTTTTCTTTATCCTACCACTGTGATCGTTCATGTTTCTCTTCCTTTTCTTCTTCTCCTTCTTTCTCTTCTTCTTCTTCTTCTTCTTCTTCTTCTTCTTCTTTTTCTTCTTCTTCTTCTTCTTCGTCTTCTTCTTCTTCTTCTTCTTCTTCTTCTTCTTCTTCTTCTTCTTCTTCTTCTTCTTCTTCTTCTTCTTCTTCTTCTTCTTCTTCTTCTTCTTCTTCTTCTTCTTCTTCTTCTTCTTCTTCTTCTTCTTCTTCTCCTTCTTCTTCTTCTTCTTCTTCTTCTTCTTCTTCTTCTTCTTCTTCTTCTTCTTCTTCTTCTTCTTCTTCTTCTTCTTCTTCTTCTTCTTCTTCGCTTCTCCTCATCAAGTTCACCTCCTAATCACAACCCCTCCCCCCCTTTTTTTTTCCTTTTCTTCTTCCTTCTTCTTCTTCTTCTTCTTCTTCTTTTCTTCTTCTTCTTCTTCTTCTTCTTCTTCTTCTTCTTCTTCTTCTTCTTCTTCTTCGCTTCTCCTCATCAAGTTCACCTCCTAATCACAACCCCTTTCCCCCTTTTTTTCCTTTTCGACCAACAGAAAACTTCATAAACGAAACCTACAAAAAAGCCACCACAGTTCAGCTGGTTATCATTGTAGTTAACTGGCGTCGGGTGTCCTTCCCTCCACATGTAGCTTCTACCGGGCGGGTTAATTAACCGCCCATGACTGCTCACGGTGGTGATCCAAGTCAGTATGAAGGTTACTGCAAGAAAGGTCTTCAACAGTTGTACTTCCATGTTTTGATGCTGCTGATTTTCTTCTGTAGCTTCTTCTTTACTTTCTCCTTTACAGTGGCGTGTATCAAGGGAGATATAAAGTTTTTTTTGCTGACCTGTAACGATGTAAATTTTCAAATAAATATTATTAGTAAATTTATCCTTAAAAAAATAACAAATAAACTTGTTTGAGGTGTCCTGTACATGACATTGAGAACTAACCCCGGCACTTTCCGGTTTGCTACTGGACGGCCAGCGCTACATCGCTACATATCATTATCGAAATCAACGTAAAGCGGTCTGTTGTCAAATCGCCCAGAGCTGGACTCGAACCTAATATCTGAAGATTACAAATTGCATTCGCAACCAGTAAGCCACAGACGCTGGCAAAATTGTACTTGGGGTTTAATTTGTGTTTGCCCGTCGAAGCAGTTGTCACGCGTTGTCAAATTGTTCTCTAAGTGGAATTAAACAAACACACACAAAATAAATACTTTGAGCTTCCATTTCTATTCAATATAAAAAAAGGCAGCATGAAGTTTTCTAGAAAGTCTGTTGTGGTATTTACTATATCGATGAAAACCAGCAGAACAATTTGGTACAAGTTAGTTAGTCGACAGATTATCCTCATCTTCAGTATATCCCCCCCCCCCCTTTTTCCCCCTCAGCATGTGGGACTGATAACACCAGTTATGCGTTGGTTTACTATCCTTCTTTGGCTACCTGTATAGTGTTCATGTTTGGCGACAATTCTTTTAACCTGAAGTTTTTGTAGTCTTTTGAGTGAAGTCGATTTAACGTCGTCTCCTGAATCATCTTCTCATTCTGCATATTTGAGAGCATTGAAAATGTCATCCATTTCCATTGCTTTACCTATTCCTACCGTGGACCTGCCAGCAGGCAAATCCGCTCGTTCATTCCATCATTCCCTAGAGTGTCTTGGCACAACAATTCAATTAATACCTTTCTGACAAGATTTCATCAAAATTTGGTACAAGGACATTTTCTAGGAGGTAAGTGGATATGGCGTGATACTGAACATGTAGATACTGAACAGAGATAACCGCGGCGTCTAGAACACCCACGTGAGTAGCAGAACAAGTGTCCACGCATGTGGTCATCTTTTCAGACTCCATGAACATGTTTTAGAGACTGCGTCCGACAATATACGCCCTGAATGAGTAGAAAGCATTTGCAAGTCGCAGTTAACCTCCACCAACTGGATCTGCATACCTGAGCAAGCAGTAATAAAAGTAACAAAGAGACCAACCAGTTGGTAAGTAATGCGCCAAGCCAAACGCGAAGAAGCAAGAACAGAGCTGACATAATCAACGCTGTACCGACTAGGTTTGGGGACACTGATGAATCTCTGACTTTAACACGATTGCGTTACCTGCGAGTAAAGTTGGGTCAAGCACATCTATGCCGTCTTTGAGGTCAAGACAGGAGACACTGTAATCATCTTATCATGGGAACAGTAAGAAGAGGTACATTCTAGTGGCTGCTGCATCGGAGGACTCAGCATGCATGAGAATGCCCACTGTGCAGTGACGTGGATTATGATAAAATAACATATCCCAAACAGACACATGATTGGTCTATTAAAAAACAGTTGGCTGTCAAATTCTGGATATTATCTGGTTACCTACTTTTGAACGAGGCTTTGTCCACTCCAGTAAATTCATCATCATAACGTACCGTGCCAATTAGCGTAAACCAAAATGATTCGTTATCCCACACCATCACCTGAATCAGGGATGAAGTCAGAGCTCTTGCCCCCTCACCCCCTCCCCCGTCCCCATCCAAATGGCTAAGCCATTCATGCTTTTATCTTGTAAATTTCCTCTTGATATGTTTTCCCCAGTCTTACCACTCCATATCATCAAATTCTAGCGTCCGAAAGACTTCGACAACCTAACGTCTAGTTTTTCTACCCTGTTTATAACTTTAATTTGTCTCGAGGACAAAATATCATCATCAGTTCTCGTTATGCCTAGTGGCACATGAGGCTTTAGAGGGGACTTTCCATGCTTTCCTGTCCTGTGCAATCTTCAGTGCAGTTTTCCATGTCAAAGATGCTGCACTCAGGTCACTTTCCATCGTTCGTCTCCATGTTGTTTTTGGGCGTCCCTGTTTTCTCTTTCCCTCTGGTGTCCATGTGAGAGCTGTTTTGGCAGGTATATCAGGATTCATTCTCACAACGTGGCCAAGCCATTTCCATCTTCTCTTGGTTATCATACTGTCTAGAGTTTCTTGGTTTGTGACGAAGTAGTTTAGTATTTAAGATTGTATCTGGCCAGACAATTTTGATAATTCTACGTAGACATGTGTGGTGGAAGGTGGATAGCTTGTGTGCATCCTTTTTGGTCATTCTCCAGCATTCCGCTCCATAAAGAAGAACTGGCAAAAATGATGCTCTAGTGAGGACAAAATATACGAATAATCAAATGCCAAAATATTACGAGCAAGTATATGTCGGTATATTATAAAGGCGCAAACAAGACACTTTACGGGCTTTTTGACTGTCATTTCCTTTGACGTACGTAGGGTAAAGTGATTACGTGTCCTAAATCATCATGTTTATTTCTTCGCCCAAATATTTCTCAAATATTCGTTTTATGGCGTTATGCCGAGCTCAGAGCTGTAAAGATAACAAGGAGTCCTAATGTGTCTACAGTCCTGGATCAATTATTAACAAACAATGGCATTTATTGTTTAGGAGGCATACATGTCACTTGTATGACGGTTTTATATCATTAATCACCTAAGCGACCTAGTGTGCTTGTTCTTGTTCTTATTCTGCTTTTTGATCACCAGATTCTTCATCTTCTTCTTCTTCTTCTTCTTCTTCTTCTTCTTCTTCTTCTTCTTCTTCTTCTTTTTCTTCTTCGTCTTTTTCTGAATCATTATCACAATCATCAATATCCTCTTATTATTATTTATTCATCGTTGTCGTCATTATCGTCATTCTCTTCATCATTATCATCATCATATTGTACTTCTTTTTCTTCCTCTTCTTTTTTTTGTCTATTCATCAACTTATTCCTTCTTCTCCTCCGCCTAATTCACACCCTCTACTTCTTCTTGCTTTCCTGGCCTTTATGTAGCTGTCTAATAACTCTGTTAAGTTCTTAGCCTCATTCAGAGTGACATTCCTTAGTGGCTTCAATTGTCTTTCGAATTTTGTTGTCGGTAGAAGGAAATTTACATACAGACTTGCATCAAACCTAAAAGTGACCGCTCCTCTTCTCAACAGGTTTCCAAGCTTCTTTGGAATACTAGCACCCGTTTGTTGTTGTTGTTGTAATTGCTCAGCATCCTCCGCACATCCATACCAGATTGTCGCGTTGGGTTATAATACCAACAACAACAGCAACAATCAACAGACTATTCCCGTTGGTCAGATTTCTCCCCTCTGAATGGAGCAATATGAGCAAACGTGTAAGATCTTCTCTGAAGTTTGCTTTGTTATACCATAACTACACATGACAATGGTCAGCGAGAGCCTTAAAATAAGGATATTTCCTGAATTTAACGCGTCCATTCGAATGTCTAAAAAAACTAATACGAATTCTTCGGTCAAACCGATTTTTACTGTTATGCTTTGGTCTGCGATGTTTTAAAAAATTTTCTCCCTATCACTGATTGTTTGAACGGAGTGCTAGAGTGTTTTTTAAGTGTTGGTGGCGTTATAAACTTCCGAGTCGAAGGCGCTGAATGAGGTTGTCTGCAGCCTATTTGAGTCCATCTACCGTTTCATTGCAAGTGATACAATGTCCACAAAACCATATCAGCCATTACAAGAGTAAGAAGATGGCACTGTATTGGGAAAATCTAAGGCACAGAAATTAAAAGTAGATGAATACAGCAAACGACACACTCCCCCCCCCCCCCTCCCCGTTTTTCCCCCTAAGAAAAACTCTATTATAAATGTCGTTGAGACAACTATGAGATGAAGATCAACGTAAACAATATAGAAGTGATGACATTCTTCAGAAAAGGAAGAACCAACAATGTCAAAACTGATAAACACCAGTTAAAGCAGGCAAAGGATGTTACATATCCGGGGACATTGTTTCCTTTAGAAGACGGGAGAATTAATGAAGAACTACAACAAAGATGCAGTAAAGCCAGTCAAGTTTTAGGACATATAGCACCAGTTCTGAAATGCAAGCATGTAAATGTTAACTCTAAAAGGGCACTGTTCAAAACAATATTCTTTCTAACGCTATGCTATCAATGTCTAACATGGAAACTGTCTTCATAAAATAAAAGGAAAATAGTCATGACAGAAATGAAATGTTTATGCACTATGTTAGGTAAAACAGAACAAAAAAACCAGTACTGAACATTATAGATGGACAGCAAATCAAATATTTTTGCCATGTACATCAGACAGGGCACCATAAAGAGAGATGTTACATAGCCGTAACAGAGACAGAGGACGACCGCACAGAAAATGGACGGCAGAAATATATGAGACACTGAAATGTACTTTACACGAAGGGAAGATAAGAGCCTGTGCCAGAGATCTCTTCCCTCCCTGACGCCGTGAGGTATTCCAGGAGCAGAGAAAATAAGATGACTAAGAAATTGAGACAGGTCACAAGTGCTTGTCTGCATTCCATGTCTGAAATCTAACAGATTGCACAAGACGAACGGAATAGAGGAATGAACTGTGAACCCTATTTGACCTACAAACAGCACAACTGGATGACGAGATGATGTTTATAACCTTATGGGGCATGTCTAAGTATATTAACCTTATGACTTACTTGTCTAAGTATCATAAAATCAATACAGGCATGTTTATTACCCACAACTTACCTCCCGTTTTCCCAGGCTAAGTGTTTCTGATAACTGATATCGTTTTTGGGAGTCCGCCATTTATAAAGCGGAAATAATCCGGATACAAATTTTCACCTCTGACGTCTGTCAAAATACGCCAGGTATGACAAGTTGTCGGTGAATACAATAGCAGTTTAGGCCTTTGTTAGGTTTTGTGTGATGCCAGACGGGACAGGCGATGACGATGTTTCACAGATTCTGTTCATGGGATCTGAAAATATAGGTGGCTGAAGGAAAGTGACAGTATGTACAGGTGATAGTTTAAATTTTGAACCTTTTGAACCGACAGAAGAAAAAGCCCATAATCTTACTGAAGATTCCAGCTCCAGTTCCCCGCTTGAGGTCCTAGTGTTTCTAATCACCTAAACCGATAACAAGAAGCAAATAAATACAGCACAAAATATGACTAGGCAGATCCGAAGAGGACAAAAGAAGCAGATGCGAATAAGTACAACTAACAGTTTCTTCTTCTCTTCTTCTTCTTATATTCCATTTCGTGTGGCAGTGGTAGTCCTGCCTATCCACAATCTTCCGTGTCGTGTACTTTCAATCAGCTCTGACACAGATGGTCTTCCATGCCATGATGTCAAACTCTCCAGCATCTTTTCTGTCAGTCTCCCTCTGCTTCTCCTTCCGTCTTTCTTTCTCACTGTCTGTATGTACTCTAGTTTTCTCCTTCTGACGACATAACAGATGGTCTTCCATGCCATGATGTCAAACTCTCCAGCATCTTTTCTGTCATTCTCCCTCTGCTTCTCCTTCCGTCTTTCTTTCTCACTGTCAGTATGTACTCTAGTTTTCTCCTTCTGACGACATAACCGAGTGATGTGATGTCTATTCTTTACTCAACTCAACAAAAATTTGCCCCATGTTTGGACGTCTAAACTAGCAAATTAGTTTCAAATTTCAAATTCTCTTTCTTTGACCACTTTCAGCTAGGTCCGTTCACATTTCTGCTCACTTTCCTTTCAGCTATATTTGTGGTGACGTTTTCTGGTAGCGATCTTATTTGATTCTGGATTGTGTTCAATATTGTCACTTTCTGTTTGTTGTGGTTTCCGCTCTTGCTGTTGTTTTTGTAATCTGGCTGGCCCTGTGCTGCGCTCAAGATGATTGGATGTTGGATCGATTTATTGTGGTATTCCTTGGCTGTTTGTTGTTTCCGGGGAAAGTAGATTGCCTATCCTAATAAGGACCGGCGGTCGATTGACTTGGGCAGGTACTGATGGCTATACTGCTGAGGTCTGGTATTATTTGGTGATTTTCTCGTATCCTTGTTGTAAAGTACTGCTCCTACATAGGTTTTCGGTAATTTGGCCTTGGTTGTGTCGTATCTGGTATTAGTGTTTGGGGTAACGGTGTCGACCTCGTTTGACTTCAAATTTTGGCTGTCGATGTGGTTCCTCTGGTGATGACCAAAAAACATCATCATCCTGCAGTTCTGAGTTATAGAAGTTCGGGTCCTCCATCTCCATGATGCGTTGGTTAATTTGGTCAACTGTTGCCAACGGAAACTGTTTCATCAGCGATGCCTGAGTTTTCTTATCTGGTGTTTGATGCGGCTTTTTCTGGGTCTCGGCTCCCTGTATTTGCTGCCTTCTTGTTGCCTCTTTCCGTGCTTTCTCTCTTTCTTCCATCACTCTGTTGGTTGCTTGCAGTTCCTTGTTAAGTCTGTTGTTTTCTTCGTAAGCTCTTCGTAACTTTTCCTCTGTTTCAGCCAGCGCCTTCTTGATCATTGCGACTTCTTTCGCGAGAAGTTGTTGGTTATCCCGCAGATCATTGATGACCGCCTCGTCTTCCCTTGCCTTAGTTGGTTGTTCTTTTGTGTCTGGATAGTGGCCAGTGCATTCATGATGTCCTCCTTGAATTTCGTCATCTCTGCTGTCATCTCCGTTTCTGGGTGTCAAGAGTCGCCTGCATTATAGCTCTCAGGCCTGTTATTTCATCTCTGTCTTCATCTCGTTGGGTTTTGGATGCGTCTTTCTCGTCTCTGAGAGCTTGGATGTCACTTTTGAGTTGAGCCACCTCGTTGCTCAATTTGGTGGTAATGGCTGCAGTTATGCCTTGGGTTGCTTCGTGTCTTCTGCGGGCCTCATGGTATGGAATCTTATCCCGTATGGCCGTGGTTGCAATTTCTCTACATTGTTGCAGATAGGGGCACCCCAGGTACCTGGTGCTGTGCTGGCCGTAGCAGTTGGCGCACTTTCTGTTTGTATTGGGTGACTTAAAGTCTGTGTCCAGCTTTGCCAGCGGGCAATTGTTTGAAGGCATGGTGTTGTGAACAGTATCGGCATACTTCATGTTCGCTCACACAAGTGGCCCGGGTGTGCCATGCTTTTTGGGCAACGAGAGCACTGGATCACCTGTGGCACGTATTGCTCTGGTCTTTGCATTCTTTGATCTAGGTAGACTTTTATCCGGGATGTTTTCTCCTTCCGATGTTATCACCGCCACTGGCAATGGATGCCGTTTTGAGCCCAGTCTCTCTCTGCTTGGTTGATGTTGACATTGGGGTTTTCTTTCCTTATTTGTTGCAGAATTTCTTCGTTGCTCCATTGCAGGTTGACTCTTCGGATCACCCAGCGTCTTACATTCTGGAAGATGGTGGCCGTCACAGTTATCTCCTCGGATAGTCGGAGTTCTTTCTTGCCGTCGTGTTGGATGTCATCCAGCATGTCTGAGGTGCGGTTGGTTCTGTTTAGTGAAGCTATCACTCCTTCTCGAGTTCTCCTAATCTTTGCGACTGCCCTCTTGCCTAACATGATCTCCAGCATATTGATCAATGTTAGCGTTGCCAGTGTAGTGATTGCTGTCCGGCCCGAACTGGTCTGTCGTAGAAATATTGTGGCAGGAAATTCATAGCTGCCTGTCTTTCGTCGATCTGGAGATGTTTGTGGACTTGGCTGTGTTGGTTCAGGTGACGCTGGAGTGTCACTCAAGGCCTCACTGGTAGTCGGGGCGTCTTCTTGTGATTCGGTAGTAACTGTCTGCGTCTTCCTGGCCTCCGAGTTAGATCGGGTAGATCGGTCAGTGGGCTGTTTCCTCTGTCCGTTGCGCTTTCCGTTAGGTTTGTTTCTCCGAGACATGGTGCTTGCGGAGAAGGCCTCTCGCTCTGGCAAATACTTTGTATTGTGTTATGTAGGTTTCAGTCCTATCTGGTGATAATTGCGGAGAAGTCCTCTCGCTCTGCCTATCCTCAAAGGGACCAGCAGGTACTGTATTGCGCAGGTATCAATATCTGATGACAATTGCGGAGAAGTCCTCTCGCTCTGCCTATCCTCCAAGGGACCAGCATATACTGTATTGTGCAGGTATCAATACTATCTTATGATTGGTTGATAAGGTGGAGCCGAAGCTGCTGTTGCCGCCACTCCCGAGCAAATTAGTCAACCATTTGCGCTTTTATAGCCAGTACATCTTTAGTGTCTTGTCTCCATCTTCCATGTCTTGTATCCATCTACAGTGACATGTACCCATTTTTAATGTCTTGTACCCCTCTTCAGTGTCGTGTATCCGTCTACAATGATTTGTACCCATCTTCACTGTCTTGTATTCTTCTTCAGTGTCTTGAATCCATCTTCAGTGTCTTGTATCCATCCTCAAAGCCTTGTACCCATCTTCAATGTCTTGTATCCATCTTCAGTGTCTTGTGTCCATCTGCAATGTCTTGTATCCATCTTCAGTGTCTTGTATCCTACTTCAATGCCTTGCACCCATCTTTAGTGTCTTCATCCATCTGCAATGTCTTGTATCCATCTTTAATGTCTTGTATCCATCTTCAATGTCTTATATTTATCTTCAATGTCTTGTATCCTTTGTCAGTGTCTTGTATTCATCTTCAGTGTCTTCTACCCATCTTCAAAGTCTTGTGTCCATCTTCAGTGTCCTGTATCCTACTTCATTGCCTTGTGCCCATCTTCAGTGTCTTGTGCCCATCTTTATTGCCTTGTACCTATCATTAATGTCTTGTACTCATTTTTAATGTCTTGTATCCATCTTCAATGTCTTGTACCCACCTTCAATGCCTTGTATCCATCTACAACGACTTGTACCCATCTTCAATGTCTTGTATTCATCTTCAGTGTCTTATATCAATCTTCAGTGTCTCATATCCATCGTCAGTGTCATGAATCTATCTTTAATGTTTTGTATCCATCTTTAATGTCTTGTATTCATCTTTAATGTCTTGAATCCATCTTTAATGTTTTGTATCCATCTTTAATGTCTTGTATCCATCTTCAATGTTTTATATCCATCGTCAGTGTCTTGTAATCATCCTCATGCAGGTCACCTTTCTTGGAAATTTTTCCGCTCTCCAGGTAGGTAGGCAGGCAGGCAGGCATGCAGGCATGCAGGCTGGCAGGCAGGTATGTATGTATGTATGTATGTATGTATGTATGTATGTATGTATGTATGTATGTATGTATGTATGTATGTATGTATGTATGTATGTATGTATGTATGTATGTATGTATGTATGTATGTATGTATGTTATGTATGTATGTATGTATGTATGTATGTATGTATGTATGTATGTATGTATGTATGTATGTATGTATGTATGTATGAATGTATGTATGTATGTATGTATGTATGTATGTATGTATGTATGTATGTATGTATGTATGTATGTATGTATGTATGTATGTATGTATGTATGTATGTATGTATGTATGTATGTATGTATGTATGTATGTATGTATGTATGTATGTATGTATGTATGTATGTATGTATGTTATGTATGTATGTATGTATGTATGTATGTATGTATGTATGCATGCATGCAGGCATGCATGCATGCATGCATGCATGCATGTATGTATGTATGTATGTATGTATGTATGTATGTATGTATTTACATATTTTAGAGTAGCCATGGTGTAGTAGCTAGACGCTCTCCTGCGGATCGGAAGGTTGTGGCTTAAGGTTCTGATCGAGACAGTTTTTTTGTTTACAAATGACGTTGACTCCCACGTTAACACAGTCTGAATTTGGTACCATATAAAGTTTGGGAAGTAAAGGCAGTTATGTTGACCACATCACACACGGAGTGCAGATTGGTCTATAAAATATACTTCTAACACTATATGCCTCAGAGCTCCAGAAAGGGTCCATTACTGATTTTACTCACATGTATACTTGAGCTCATGCACTGGGCTTCACTGGTAGAAAGAGACTTTCAGTCGCACTTTAGCGAGATCGACATTCATTAAAGGGTGAACTCCAATGAAAACCTCTGGTTGTTCATCTGCTTCTAGACTTTGGTCTCTTATTCTAAAACTGTTACACGTGTTTCTATGCAGGTTGTTGTTTCCTTGCCTCGCAGGCATATGTACGTAGACTTTGAATCTCTAAACAGTCGTATTTTACGACATGCTTGATATGAGGGCAGTGGGTCTATTCCCTATCTCGCCCACTAAGATTATTTTTAAAGTGGGTCAACTCAGAATCACGACCCTGACAAAAGAGTCACTCATCAAACATCAGTTCAGTATTTACCGTCCTAGAATCAGGAAACAATCAGGGGCTGAGTGACGTAATGAAATGACGTCTGCTTATGACCGAGTAATATTTACCTTGTGCAGTTTTATAAAATAAAGACTAGGAGAAAGCGGTAATACTCCTTGTAACTTTAGTAGCGGATACGAAACAAAGTACGAACAAGAAAAGGTCGTATTATGTATTAGAAATTATAAATACAATTGTTCATTGAAAACTGTAAGGTGACACGGACGCTCCCCGAACACGTTAAATGTTAATTACATTGTATGAACATTATACAGGTACTCAGATACGAATAGTAAACCAGTACAGAATTGGCGTTGTCTATGGCCACACGCTAAAGATGGGATCCGAGCACTTATAGATTTATTCAATGTGCAGTGAGGAAAATCTGTCGATTCACTAACTACCTACATTGTGAGCCACGTTTGTACAGATATGGCGTATTTTTAGTTGAGACGTATTTTTCCTTCCTGTACTCTAGCTAACAAGGGAACTGCCTGGTCTCGACGCATGGTGTTCGCCTCGAGTGCTGGAGGTTCCGGGTTCAATTCACGGTAAGGGCTGGGATTTTTTCACGTGGACTTGGACTTCTAGTAATTCCCTCCTGGTCTCTGGGTAGTCAGATCGGACGCCCGTGAGCTTTTTTGCGCACGTAAAAAAATCCCTCGGCAGCTGAAAATCGAAAAGAATAGCATAACAGAGCTGCCCGGGCTAAATTTGGGGTTTAAAATCTACCAAAAATATTTCAGGATCCTCGCCGGTGCTACATAGCCTGTACACTGTGCTGAGCTTCTTCAGACTCAGACTTGAAGAAGAACGGAGCACTTATAAGATACTACCCGTGTGTCATGATGTTGGTCCGTTGTTAAAACCTCAAACCTCTAGCTAACAGTGATATGAGAATTAACAAATGTTGTTTGTGCATATCCGTATGCATTGTTTATGAATATTTCTTGGTTTCCGATTTCTCATACTTCTTTTACGTGTTGTTATTATACGATTCGTATTACGACACCCCCCCCCCCCAACCACCTCCATCCCCAATGCCTAGATGTGTGTGGAGGCTAAGGTGACTTCCCCCTCCCCCCCCCCCCCCCCCCCCCCCCATACCCTCACTTTCAGCTATGCATAGAACTTTTCTCTTCTTCTTTCTTTTTTTTTTTTTTTTTTTTGGTGTGATCTCACTGATACCAGGTTGTAGCTCAGTGACGTGGTTTTTCTTCTATATTTGTTTTTTGGCTACTCGGATAGCATGGGTGATGGATTTCTTCATTGTTTTGCAGGTTTCAGCTACAACATTCATCCACCTCTTTCTTGGCGGTCCCCTCCTATTCCTTCCAGCTGTTTTGCTGTAATTTGTATTATCATTACTAAGCACTCAAACAAAGCTTTGTTCAATAAGACACCCCTTTCAGGAAATACGATTTAAAAAATGGGTGGGAGTGGGTGTGATTCCCATTGTTTAGTTTTGAGGCTTGGTTTAGCTGATTCCCATTGTTTAGTTTTCGAAGCTTGGTTTGGCTCCATAGCATTGTCGGGAGAGCAATCCAGACTTCTTTCTTTAATCATTCACCGGGATGTAAACTCCGACGAAAACCTTCAGCTGTTCATCTGCTTCTGGAGTTTGGTCTCTTATTCTAAAACTGTCACACATGTTTCTATGCAGATTGTGGGTTCCTCGCCTTTCAGGCATGTGCACTTAGGCTTTGAAAGAAGTATCTCTAAATATTCGTATTTTACGACATGCTTGTTAAGAGGGCAGTGGGCTTATTTCCCATCTTTCCCGATGCCTCTTCATGGGTGGACAAGGTACCCCAAATGGAAAGAAGCCACTGACTGACTTTCTACCCGACCAGGACATCACACAAGCGATAAACACCCGATGATACAATGTGCCCCCATTTGGGTGAGGATCACCGTGGAGAGGTCCTAGAAACCGCGTTTAGCATTTAGGCCATATTTATGGCTAGGCTATATTGCGACCCCTGGCAAAAGCCAGAGTAGGACTTCAAATAACGAAAAATTTCACCCTAAAAAGGACAAAGAGAATTATATAATTTTAAAGAAGCCACAACAGAATCCGATATTATATGAGAAATTGCCAGCCGTGCTTCTCTTCGCTGCCTGCCTGAACCAAACTGAGAGCGCTGATCAACCAGGAGAGTTGTGAGCTTGAGGGTTGTAAAAAAAAAAAAAAGTGCAGTCTCTGAACTCTAGAGGTTAGGGTTATGAATGTTGCCCTTGGAAGATTAAACCTGGCAAATCACAAGGCTTCGGTATAATGTGGCACCTTCCGTGATTATTTAGGATGGTAACGGGCCGTAACAATTGTCGACGTAGGACCTTCTACTGACGACCGGTGTATGCTCTCCTGTGGAGGTTTCTTATTATTATATTGTGCATGAATAAACTGTATAGCGTGTTTAATATATACGGCCTATCCTAGGATGGTGAAAGTCCTGTCGCGTTTCTTATTTATATTTTAAAAAAAGTAGTTTCATTTTAAATTCGTGGCGAAATGACGTTTTACAGTGATTTGCTCCCATTAAAACAGGGCGCCTCCATAATTAAAAAAAAAATCATGGGTGGGGGCGCTAAGTCACTGAAAATTGTCTAAGGTCAGAAGAGTCTTGACGGGCTTTGTTTAAGTGTATAATAATTATAATGATTACCTGCCTACTAGAAAAATGTAATTTTTTGAAATAGTATAAAATAAACTACATAAAAAGAAAAAGAGAACGTATATAAATGGTTGGAGATAGGGGTGTGGGGGGGGGGGGACTTATTCTTCTTTCAAACTCTTCAGGCGGGGGGGGGGGGGTAGGGGAGCTAAGCCCCACGTTAAATTTGTATGGAAGAGAGGGGGTCAGTTAAGGTTTCTGCCTGAGCTTCCCAGATTCCAGTACCCCTGTGATGAACTGCTCTTGACGGTCTTCGTGGCGCAGCCGTTTACCTTGTGTTTTGAAGGGTGTGAGTTCGATTTCAGACTCTGTCCTTCGGTTGGCAAGCACAAGTATTTCGGTATCATTGAGGGTCATTGCTGGAACTAAGGATGTAGTGCTTTGTGTAACACTCCTGTGGGCAATCAGAAGCGTTGTACAGAAAGACTGAGCCAGTTTGGATCCATCCTTGTTGATGTTTTCACTTTTGTAGGTTTTTTTTTTTTCTTCTCTTTTCTCCAACATGTTTTTCCCAGGTCGTGCTCCCATTGAGTATGTTGCTAGAACTCCATGCCCCCTTGAGTATATGGCAAGACCCCCATGCCCCATTGAGTATATGGCAAAACCCCTATGCCTCCTTGACTATATAGCGAGATCCCCATGCCCCCTTGAGTATATGGCAAGACCTCAATGCCCCCTTGAGTATATGGCAAGACCCCTATGCCCCCTTGAGTAAATTGCAAGACCCCATGCCCCATTAAGTATATGACAAGACCCCTATGCCCCATTGAGTAAATTGCAAGACCCCATGCCCCTTTAGTATATGGCAAGACCCCTATGCCCCCTTGAGTAAATGGCTAGACCCCATGCCCTCTTAAGTATATGGCAAGACCCCTATGCCCCCTTGAGTGAATGGCAAGACCCCATGCCCCTTAAGTATATTGCCAGACCCCCATGCCACCTTGAGTATAAAGCATACTATGTCATACAGTGTCCTATTCCTTGACAAATGGCAAGACCCCCATGCCCTATTGACTGTATGGCAAGACCCCCATGCCCCTATTTGACTGTATGGCAAGACCCCCATGCCCTATTGACTGTTATGGCAAGACCCCCATGCCCTATTGACTGTATGGCAAGACCCCCATGCCCTATTGACTGTATGGCAAGACCCCCATGCCCTATTGACTGTATGGCAAGACCCCCATGCCCTCTTCACTTTATGACAATACCCCTGTACCCCCTTGACTATATGGCAAGACCCCTATGCCCATTGACTATATGGCAAGACCCCCATGCCCTGCTGACGATATGAAAAGACCCCCAGTGTCCTATTCCTTGACAAATGGCAAGACCCCCATGTCCTATTGACTGTATGGCAAGACCCCCACGCCCTCCCCATGCTCCCATGTCCTATCAACTAAATGGCAAGACCCCCACGCCCTCCTCCTTGAGTATATGGCAAGACCCCCATGCCCTATCAACTAAATGGCAAGACCCCATGACCCCTTGACTATATGACAAAACTCCCATCCCCCCTTGACTATATGACAAAACTCCAATCCCCCCTTGACTATATTTAAGGACCCCTATGCCCCCTTGACTATATGACGAAACTCCCATCCCCCCTTGACTATATGACAAAACTCCCATCCCCCCTTGACTATATGGAAGGACCCCTATGCCCCCTTGACTATATGGCAAAACTCCCATCCCCCTTGACTATATGGCAAAACTCACATCCCCCCTGACTATATGACAAAACTCCCACCCCCCCCCCCTTGACTATATGACACAACTCCCATCCCCCTTTGACTATATGGCAAGACCCCCACGCCCCCTTGACTATATGGCAAAACTCCCATCCCCCCTTGACTATATGGCAAAACTCCCATCCCCCCCCCCCCTTGACTATATGGCAAAACTCCCATCCCCCCTTGACTATATGGCAAAATTCCCATCCCCCCTTGACTATATGGCAAAACTCCCATCCCCCCTTGACTATAGGGCAAAACTCCCATCCCCCTTGACTATATGACAAAACTCCCATCCCCCTTAACTATATGACAAAACTCCCATCCCCCCTTGACTATATGACAAAACTCCCATGCCCCCTTGACTATATGACAAAAACTCCCATTCCCCTTGACTATATGACAAAACTCCCGTCCCCCCTTGACTATATGACAAAACTCCCGTCCCCCCTTGACTATATGACAAAACTCCCGTCCCCCCTTGACTATATGACAAAACTCCCATGCCACCCCTGCCCCCTTGAGTATATGGCAAACCTCTGTGGCCCCCAACCCATCCCTTTGAGTATATGCCTAGACCCCACACCCGCCTTGAGTATATGGCAAACCTCTGTGGCTCCCAACCCACCCCTTTGAGTATATGCCTAGACCTCATACACCCCTTGAGTATATGGCAAGACCCCCCCCCCTCCCCCACCCACCCACCCACCCACCCACCCCGCCCCCATCTATCATAACAACATTTGAAAAAGAGGACAATATAATCCGCAACAAAGGAAACAGAAGGTATTGAAACATGATTTGACATGAATGTGTTCTTAATCTACAATTAAATGCGTCTGTTATCATATTAATTAGATTCTCAACTGTAGATGTGCAGACTGTACTTGTAAACAAAAAGTTCCTTGTCGTTTTGTTCAATAATCAGTTTTTAAAAAATATTGTATTTACAAATTAAATGGGAATAATATAAATTTTTATATGACACATTTCCCGAGTGGGTTCCAGGGCCTTTATTAAAGGGAAAACAAGAATAGTCTCAATGATTACCCAAAAGCATGTCGTAAAAGTCGACTAGTTGGAAGCTTCAAAGCAAGGAAGGAAGCAAGGAACCAACAGTCAGCATATAAATTAGTCAGATCTGTCAAACAGATGTGTACGCAACACTCAGGTTTTGGAGCCGGGCTGCAGTCCAGAAGTGGACGACCAACCAGAACTTTCTACCAGAGTTTACAGCTGGTGAACGCGAAGAAGAAGAATAAGACATGACAACGTTAGAGCCAGCTTAGATAAGGCTTCACTAAACTGTATGTTCAGTGTCACCTTTCTTTTTTGCAGACGATAGTATATTATTGTACCAAGGGTTGCACGGAAATCACAGCCCACAGGGACTAATTAAGGCTAGGGCTGAAATTCAATATCTCCAGAGCACACAACCCAGGCAGCATTGTAAAGACCATGCTTCATGATCCATCTTTGAATGTACCTTGTTTGTTACAAAGCCAAGGTAACACTAACACGTAAGAGGGTAAAAATGCGGTACGCCTTTTGGATATTTTTCTGATATCTCCAGATTTCAACCTACTACCTTTGAATCTGCAGGCGAGCGTCTAGCCACAACACCACAGTCATTTCCTAAGACTTAGACCAAGTATATATATTTTTTTAAAATTGTATTTATTTATTCACTGCGCCTTGTATTTTGTTAGCTACATGTTGTGTATGTCTAGGTTAACGTGACTTGTCTACATCAAAAACAACAAGGTTGGTGTTACACATAACAGTTACATAACGTGACGAGAATTCATGGACAAAGACATGGTAACAGTTGATTGTAATGTGAACCATGAATAAAAAACAGACAAGACAATTAGTATCTCTTAGCATTTCTTCTTCTTCTTAGTCTCTTCTTCTTTTTCTTCTTCTTCTTCTTCTTCTTCTTCTATTACTTCTTTTTCTTCTTCTTCTTCTTCTTCTTCTTCTTCTTCTTCTTCTTCTTCTTCTTCTTCTTCTTCTTCTTCTTCTTCTTCTTCTTCTTCTTCTTCTTCTTCTTCTTCTTCTTCTTCTTCTTCTTCTTCTTCTTCTTCTTCTCTTTGGCGTTTGCAGCACATGACATGTTTTTAGCCCAGTACAGCCGACGTCCGTAAAACGCTGACAGCTGCCTTGGGACAATCTTTTTAAAGGGTCTCATAGGTTGTCATGAAACGACCTCAGTGGTTCCATAAGTTAGTACTTGTAATAAGTTCTTCTGGTTATAAAGAGAAGAATTATATTTACTATGCCCTTAACCCAAATATTACTTTAAACCACAGGGATTTAAATGTTTCCAGTCCTTAGTCCAGACAAAGCAACTGAGCCTTGTGTAATATTACCTAACTTTACTCCTGAGCTACGAATTCCCCTCTCATGCCAGTGTGATAAAATTATCTCCTGGCCAGTCTGTAGGGGCCAACAAACGGGGAACTAATTATCACACCTGAAATTATCTCCCCTGAGCTGAACCTTAGTGGCATACCTGTTACATAACACAGACTGAGTGGGGTCTTTTGATCAGAGCAGATCAGGGAAATTAAGTGGACTCTAGACATGGTGGCGACCAGTGGGTGGAGTTTTACACATGTCAGTGAACTTCTCAGGAGAACAGTTGTTTGCTAATTAAGAATGTCGAAACATTGGTCAAGACTGTTCACCTTGAGTGACAGGCCACTTGTTAGCTAATTTGATCTGCAAGGTACTTCTTCGGCGTGGCTTAGATCTTCTCCATTAGAACCTAGAAGGGGGAGGAGTTTAATTTGGACATTAGATAGATACTTATACTACTAGCTTCAGAAATTTACCGCATAGTGCCACCAGCAAAGCCACAAACATAGATCGACATTAGAGGTAATTCTGATTGTTTGATTCTGGTTTGGCGATTGCTGGAAAGTTTCCAGGTATGAGTAAATATTATTTTTAATCTTATATTCATAGGTTAGGAGCTAGATTAGTCTATACTTCCTGTCCTAATTTGTCTACACATCATGCTTGAAATAGTTCTTTTTGAGTATTCAGTATCTCAGTCAGCGAACTGCTAAACTATTCCTATTTCTTGTATGTTTGTGTCACGTGTTTTTCAGTGTATGTTTTCGTGTGTATAAAATAAGATGTGAACAATGACATTTGCTATAATGAAATGTAATTATAATGTTTCCATTATCAACCGAAAACATGTGCTTGGACTGTGGGAAAATCATGTCCATATGTGCAAAGTTTTAATAGCTCACCATGTGCTCACTGGAAAGACAATATTCCAGACAACATGCACATATAAATTGGTTGGAGTTTTCAGCACATAACCTGCTCCACGTGTTCATGTAAAAACAAAGTTTGGAAGTCTGAGCGAAGACGGACAGCAGGCTTAGAAAGTCAACTATCATGACAGTACATGAGAGGGAAGGCAGGATCTGTGACGTCCATGTAAGACATAAGGCCTTCAGACTAGACTAATGAGAATGTGGAAGATTGAAGAGAAGAGATGGTATGTCTATACATATAGATATTGTATTCATGTATGCATTTATAGTGTAAGTATAGATACTACACATATGTGTTTGTTTCACAGCTCCCGTCGGGATGAGACGTCTGCTCTGATAGAACTAATGTCGCATGTACGAACCAATGTAATTAGAGATCGACAGGCTGGAAACAGGTGGGAAACAGGTGGAGAATAAGCTGAAACAGGCGGAAAACAGGCAGGGAAGAAGCTGGAAGAGATGGACAAGCTTGACAGTGCCTCGCGGCTGTCAGAGGTTTTATAAGTTACGTTAACATCTTTTTCGTTAACCTATCACCATCATCACACCACTCTAAACACTGGAGCTGTTTTCTAGCTGAAGCATCTCATCACTATCATAACATTAACCAGTCACTGTTTGTGTAAACACAACAAACTGGGGAATAGCATTTGACTGATTGTTAGTTAATAAAGCTATATGTCAACTTTTATACTAAATTGTTTGTTAAATTCCAAGTGTATTCAGTCTCACCTGTTTAACTAAACTGATAGATAAATTACATTTGGTGGGAGCTCAAATAATAATTCTATACCGGGAGAAGGTTGGACGGGAGGAGTTATTTGCAGTGTCTAATAATTCATTCAGTATAATGATATAGACATCTAAAACTCCTCGCCTTCTCTTGTGGGTACCAAGTGCAGCTAATGTTAAAGTAATTAACGAGCCAATATGGCTGTTTTCTTGGATATCCAGGACTTTGAGAGCATCATAGCTTGGATATTAGTCAGTTAATCTGGTGGTGGGGATGTGTTGAGAGGAAAATCCCTACTCAACATTTAAATCATTAAATCCACGTCCGTTACGTCACATAGGTTTAGCCCTATATGCCCAATACGGGCGTTTATAGTGAGTACTGACACCTCGTATTTGCACTCCAGTTATTTTTGGTTGATCTGCTAGGACCATTCCAAAATCAACATCCGATAGCCTGGTAAAAATAGGCTGTTTGCCAATGCGCCAAAGTTCATTACTTACATCATTCAGGAAAAACTTGAGTCCTTTTTTAAATTATATATTAAATATAAAAAAAAAAAGCATACAATGTTTTGATTAGCACTCCTGGAAAGAATTAGAAATATAGAAGGACATACTAGAAAACATTAAAATCGAAAGCTATAGTTACCGTACCGGGAATCGAACCTTTTACCACATGAATTTCACAGTTGGCGAGAAAGAATGTATTAATGTTCATGTTTCTTTGTTCAGGATTCGTGAATCAATGAAAAAACACGACTGTAGATTGACGTGTAATGAGCTTAAAGACTACTGAATGGTGCAAGCAATGAACGGTGTCGCTGATCAGCTGTAGTAATTTCCCGGATTGCTACATAAGGTTATATCACCAGATTACGCAAATCTCAATCTGGATGGCATCCGAAAGCGCAGAGACCAGATAGCCATGTTCATTTGCCTACATTTGCCATTTAAAAATGCGTTTGTTCGTTGCATTATAGTTGTACACTATCCTAAGACATCTTAAGAACCTTCTAATATACCTTTCAGTACAATAAATTCGCTTTCAATAAATCCTTAATTAATCGCCTCTAGCGACATGCTTGTTAGGAGTCAGTGAACTGGGTCTTTGACCTACACTGGGAAGACATTCCCCCTAAACCTCCTCAAAAGTTATAATTGGGGCACTAGTAACGGGTAGTAGCCTGTAATTTTCCTGAGGCAAGAAATATATATTTATCGATTGATCGGTATATCCCCTCCGGGAAGCTACCTGAAGGTTCACTACCCTGACAAACACAAAATCTGTATCTTGAGGACAGAGCAACAAGGCAGTGATACTTTGTTTAACGTTCGCAGAAATAAGTAGGGAATTCGTAACCCGCAACTACTTCAAGCCATAAACCAAGAAACTCTAGACATAGTGATAACCAAGAGAAGATGGAAATGGCTTGGCCACGTTATAAGAATGAATCCTGATATACCTGCCAAAACAGCTTTCACATGGACACCAGAGGAATTGAAAAAAAAGGCCGCCCAAAAACAACGTAGAGACGAACGAAAAATAAGTGACCTGATATCGACATCTCTGACATGAAAAACTGCACTGAAGATTGCACAGGAAGGAAAGCACGGAAAGTCCTCTATGAAGCCTCAGGTCCCTCTAGAACACTGATGATGATGATCCGTAACCTGCAGTTGTATGTGGATCAGGACCCGTTAAGAAAGGACCAAAAAAAAAAGAAAAGAATCGGTAATACCACGAAACTGAAAATAACTACAGCTATTGGATGTAGACACTGACAAATGTGTGCGAACCTCAGCTTTTTTTTCTGGCCGTTCGCAGTACTGGCACCTTTTCAAATTTTTTTTTAGCGCTGCTGTGATGACAAAGTTTGGTCGGTACAGATATGCTGCTGCTGCTACTACTGTTTCCCCCCCCCCTTTCCGATAATATAGGGGAGCTTTGCGTTGGTTTAGACAGTGGTATCATGGGGACAGGTCGTCCAGAGAGAAATGGCAAACTACTGGACGTAAAATTTGCTTAGAGAAACCACACAACAGTCAGGGGCTGCTCGGGTTGGTTCTGCAACGTCCTGTTAAGGATACGCAACTAAAAAAAAAGTATAAGAGAGTACCGTCACATTGACTTTTTTTCTTTAAAAAAAAACATTAAAAAAATTCTTCTTGCAAACAATACCAAACTGTCATTACTGTCTATATTTGTAGGCAAGGGGTATTTGAGCCTGAGGACTGAAGAACCGCATGGCTGGTGATGTCTCCACGGATTCTGCAGGTTGGAATTGTGGATTCTTATTACAATGACCGGTCCAAATAAACACTTGTTGACATTTCATTGATCTAATGTGTGAGCCACACAAAAATAAAACAGGAAAAAATAGTTGTGCCATTTGAGGTCAGCTTTATACCGTTGAATTATTTAACTCGTTTTAGTTTCATTACTGCTTTCTTGTATTTCTATGAGTGCTGATTATTATATGTTAACTAATTTCTCATTCTAATGTAATGCTATGTGATGTTCGTGTTTATTCGTGCTTACATCCCTTCGTTTACCTTCATATTTCGGCTGAAAGTTTTGGCTGTTCGTGAACTTCCTGACTGTCCTTTTTCCCAAACTCGAGTTTTACGTGCGTATCCGTTCTACAAATTTGGCTAATTTGTATGCAGGCTGTTGATTCTTTGAATCTCATGCGGATGCACCCGACTTCAAAGGGAAAGAAAAAAAAAAGAAAGAAGAACTAGCTAGAAATAAACAAAGCAAAATAATGATATCACACTAACTTTTCTGCCAATTACTGCCTTTTTTTTAACCACTTTTGCGGTGTACGCAGAAATAGCATGCGTATAAGGGGGATTTCTAGGCCCGAGAATTCACGGCCGCATGGCTAGTGCTGTGGCAACGACTGTGCAGGTGAGGATGGTATTTTGCTCCCGACAGAAAAAAAAAAAATCACCAATCTTACCGAGGAATCGAACCTGGGTCTCCAGCTTGAGAGCCTAGCATTCTAACCGTTCGACCAGCAACTCCTCATACCGACGTATCACTAATAGAGATTCAACATCTCACAAGCAACAGATTTTATACGGGTTTACTGACTCAGCGGGACTTTTGCAACGGTAAATCATACACAAAAGATGAGTCATGAACACGACTTATGACGGACAGTATCAGCATCAGTATCATCAAGTGCCACTCTCATAATCGTGGGCGGTCATGGTTCGCCAACTTATTTTGTCTTCTTCTTCGTGTTCACCAGCTATAAACTGCAGCGAAAGTTTTAGTTGCTCGTCCACCTCTGGATATTAGTCTTGTTCCTGAAAATCAATGTTGCATCCACATCCATTTCACTGATCGGACTTCATTGTTATGCATACTGTGGGTTTCTTGCCTCGTTGGCAAATGCACTACGACTTTGAAAGTTGCCAAAAGTTATTCGTCTCTTACGACATGTTTGTTGGGGAGACAGCTTGTCTTTCCTTGTTTTTCCCCCAAACCGGGGCTCTGGATCACACAGGGGGAGCCAAATCATATGATCCACACCACATTACTTGATGACTGCAGCTTTGAGTCAAAAGCGGCTGTGATAAGCAGCTACGATTCTACAAGCTCAGATCTATGCTAAATCATATGGGTCAGCTAACCAAGCAGTCTGTGCTCTATTAGATAAGCGGCCGCTGCAACATTAAGGGACACAGAAGAGCAGACTACTTGGTGAAAATGTGAAGTCACAATGAGCAAACATATTCTAGATGCACTAATCGGGAGGGGAGGGGGCAGAGACCAAGGCAGCCTTTAGAATCCACTGGAACACTCATCTAGGAAACAATTCTGAAGACTTCGTCAACCTCTTCACACTAAAGAAACAGACCAATATATTTAGATTGCAATAGGAATAAACTCACAGGGAGCAAGTACAGCAGGGATCTACCAGTCGTCAGTAGAAATTATCCTCGTCGACAAGTGTTTCGGCCCACGATTCCTATACACTTTCTGATTCCTGGACACAACGGACCCTGCAGCTATTTGTACAATAAATTTAAAAGTGGGAACTCAGAACATTGCCTGTGTGATCAGGCACCACAGAATACAGAATACCAGCAGAAATATCACAGGTTTAGCTAGATGACATTCCAATGGAAGCCTGGCTGTATAGAACAGTGGAAGCCATGTGTGGCACTGCAGACTGCATAAAGACTGGTGGCCTCCTCATTTGGGAACCACTGTTAGCAAGAACAAAAAAGAAGAATTATGTACGAAAACTCATAAAAGCCATGTATTCTTGTTGATTGTGCAGTATGACAGGGCATTCAGTTCATTGATTTCTTTCTCCTCCACTTGCTCCGTTGCCTTTTCCAAATCCTTGTGGCGCTTCCTTCCAAGAACTTTCTGAAGACTATCAGGTCTTTTTTGTTCACGTCGGTAAGCGGCTCTGCCTATAGTTTTGTGTCTCGTATACTGCCAGTCATTTCTAATATATTTCTTACATGTGTACCAAACTGTCAGCACCGCTCCTCCATTTTGTGTCTCACTCTACATTTCCTTTCCTGCAACCTTCTTGCTGTTACACTTTTTTTTTTTTGAATAATTCCATTTCATGGTGTGCTCCTAAAAATATAAACTCTCTGAAAAGCGTGACAAATAGCATCTGTCGATAATGTCTTTCAAGACAAATTCGTAAGGCTTTTTCTGTCTATAGTGCTCTGACTTCTTCTTCTTCTCAACCTGGCCATCAACCATATCAAACTAAGTCGCCCTATTCTATGCTATCGCATGCATTTCACCCTATGCCCTCTATTCGGGCAGGCAGCAGAGAGACCACTGCTCTCCTAATTTAGCAGTCTGCCAAAATTCTTTAAGTGACGAATATTGAACTAAGAATCGACATCATAGCACTCGGGACACTCCCATGAACCCTCCGTTCCCATCTTCAGCAGCAAGCGAAAAGTTCAAATTTCGATGGGACAGTAACTGTCTGATTGTTCATGCGTCTCGCCTTTTCCTTGAGTGCTGAGCGTCGGCCAGTTCGCCTGGTAACTCCTCACCATTCTCTGCAGACCTTAATGATCTTTTTCTGCCTCCACACTGTTCATTCGCTCCCAAAGGGGCCTCACAATATCTAGCTTGTCATACATCAGTTCACTACTGAGTGGTGCAGAACCACCCAGTCTAACTGTTTGCTCGTTTCCCAACACAGCTTAATACCACCAACAGGCTTTGTCGTAAACGTACTGGTGTTACCTTTCCTTTGGAGTAAACAAGACTGCTAAAGGAAAGGATTATGATGCATGGGCAACACGTTGACTCTACAACAGGTCTGAGGTTATTAAGACGTGCTCTAATTGTGGAAGACGAAGCGGGTTATGCACAGTATAGCACCGTGTAACACTATCGTCTGCAAGGACGGCAAAATGCCAATAACAGTTACCATTACTTATTTGTTATTATGGAGAGAAAGAAACAGCACTACTTTTGAACATGAATCAACATTACTGAATGAGATAAAAGTCAATTAAAATAGTTCGAATTTCCAAACAGTTCGTTGGTTAAAAAGTGTGCTGGAAAGACAAGTGCAAATGCACGGTGCAAGTGGATTCGAAAATTGTGCACGGGTGGATGTCAGATGGACCACACGACGATTGTTTTGGGTTACCAATGAAGGCACAGAGTTTAATATGTAGTAATAATATTTTATGATTACAACTGGATAATGCTCTTTCAGCAAATACACAAAGAGCTTGGGCAATGTCCTCTTGCACAGTTATCCCGACACCATGTATCGTAACCCTGAACACTGGCAAACCCACCTGCAGCTCTGCATCCCGTTTCCCGCTTAGTGCCATGCATGTACTGGAATTTGTCACACTGACAGTGCGTTTCTGGACAATGACCTAACTGACAGTTCAGTTGACACCATTCGTCAAGGTCCGTATAGTGTCCCACACCTCGGCAAACGATATTATCCCCATTTATGCTTCTGTCATCTGGGGACTGTAGGTAATTCGAAGCATCATTCTCAGCCCCATTGTAAACACGATCGTACTTTCTAGAACTGTCAGTAGACATAGTCGTTGTTCGCTCACTAGGATATGAATTGGTGGTTGTAGCTGTGTATTTGGGTGCTTCTTTGACTGGTTCTTCGATGACAGGCTGTGATGAGCTATGAGGAAGAATTCGTATGTCTGAACAACCGTAGAATTCTTCTTGATTACCGCATCCGATGCATGACTTTCCATCAGGGTCGGTGCCCCAACTATTGCCTTTGGAGAAACAAAAACAAATATATATATATATTCCATTAGTTGTTTACTTGGGTGATTAACTACAATCGAATGCCTAGTAATCTAAACACATACATATGTTAAAAGTCTATCATCAGCTATATGAATTGCAAACGATGTATTACCCCCATCTTTAAAGTATTATCAGAATGTCTATAAAAAAAAAAATACGCACATTACAAATGATATAATGTTTTAGTATTTGACACTGACACACACACACACACACACACACACACACACACACACACACACACACAAACACATACAAACACACACACACACACATATATATTTTCCTTGAGTGCTGAGCGTCGGCTCTGTGGCTAAGTCGATGCGAACGTTTTGTAATGCCGGGATGCCGGGTTCGATCCCAGCTGTGGGCCATGCGCCTTGCGTTGGTTTCGACAGCGGTATCAAGAAAGCCGACCGTCCAGTAAGCAATGGCAAACTACTGGACGTAAATTTGCCTAGAAAAACCATACAACGGCCAGGGGCTGTTGGGGTTGGTTCTGCAACGTCCTGTAAAGGATACGCAACTAACTTGTGAGTGCTGAGCGTCCACCAAATCGCCTGGTAACTCCTCGCCATTGTCTTCGGATCCTAATGATCTATGTTGGCCTCTACACTGTTAATTCGCTCCGTTGCCTTTCCCAAATCCTTGTGGCGCTTCCTGGGAAGAACTTTCTGAAAACTATCAGGTCTTTTTGTTCCCGTCGGCTACAGTGTCTACCTACAGTTTTGTGTCTCGTATACTGCCAGTCATTTCTCATTTCTGCAGAATGGCACAGTCTTCAGTTCATTGAGAGCGAATGTATGTATATATACATACATATGAGAAAGAGAGAGAGAGAGAGACAGAGAGAGAGAGAGAGAGAGAGAGAGAGAGAGAGAGAGAGAGAGAGAGAGAGAGAGAGAGAGAGAGAGAGAGAGAGAGAGAATAGGAAGTCAAACTGACATAATGTTGGACAATCAGAAGACAGACGGACGGATAGACAGATAGACGGAAACTGATAGATAAATGTATCGATGGATAGATGGATTAATGCATGGATTATTGAATGGTTGGATGGATGGACTGATACACAGAAGATATTTGTTTTAAAACTACAGTTACGGTCGATCCAGAGATAGAGAAAAAAAAAAGGAGGTAGAAAGATTCTTGATAGAATTTTGTCCTAGCATAGAACAAGGTAACCAGATTTACATAGTGTTGGAGATCGAAGGATGTGGAAAGGTACAATCACCATCGCCAGTCGGCAAAGGCGGCAGCACTTGATGTTGATGATGATGATGGCAATAATGACGACGACGATGAGATGATGATTACGATGATGGTTACGATAATGCGAGTCTGGGCTATATGAACGTACATATCAAAGATAAGGTTATCATCATCATCATAATCAGGTGCCTTGTCGACTGGCGTGGGCGATCATGCCACTCCACAATCCGCGATCTCCTGCAGCATGTATTTGTTCGTGTGCTGACACACCTCCCTGCCATGCAACACGACTGTCAAGAATCTTCTCTCGTTGTCTTCCTTTATCCCTCCTTTCACTGATCTTTCCAGTGGTCACAACATGTTTCAATTTCCCTCTTCTCATAAGCTGGCCGAAAAATGATGTGTGTCTCCATCTGATGTCTGTGAAAAGCTCCTGTATCTTCTAAAACCTCGTGTTTGCTCTTTTTGACTATCCAGTGTATTTTAAGCTTTTATCTGTAAAACCACCTCTCGGAGGTCTCAAGAAATTATTTGACCTGCCTACCGATTGTCCAGGAATCACCGCCAAATGGTAAAACTGGATGTATTATAGCAAGCAAGAATTCATTTTCAAACCTTCAGTGACAGAGATATATTGCATAAGATTATCGCACCTGCGTGATAACGAAACTGGAGAACACAAAACTCGCAGGTGAGATCCTTTGGAAGAGTCACGCTGATACTCCTCAAAGCATTGTCAGGCGGGTACGCTGTACTTGGAGTCGGAACTGCCTGCCAACAACACGGGGTAACGGTCGAAGCATTCTTGCGTCTCTTGTTTCTTCGGGTCGTTGGTTGGACAGATCTTGAACTCAAAGTAACCTGTTGGAAAGTAGGCGAATCGTGAATGGATAATGTCTGTCTGTCTGTCTGTCTGTCTGTCTGTCTGTCTGTCTGTCTGTCTGTCTGTCTGTCTGTCTGTCTGTCTGTCTGTCTGTCTGTCTGTCTGTCTGTCTGTCTGTCTGTCTGTCTGTCTGTCTGTCTGTCTGTCTGTCTGTCTGTCTGTCTGTCTGTCTGTCTGTCTGTCTGTCTGTCTGTCTGTCTGTCTGTCTGTCTGTCTGTCTGTCTGTCTGTTCTGTATGTCTGTCTATGCAAGCAAGCAGTTAGGCAGTTAGCAGGTAGGTAGGTAAGGAGGTGTGTGTATGTACGAAGGCAAGCACTATCTTTGTGTGCGTGTGAGAATGTCTGTGTCTCTCTTTGTCAGCATTAATATGATATCAGCTGGAAAGTATGGGAGGAATAGCATCCATATGTCTATTTGGATGGCATCTACCTGTCTGTCTGTTTACCAGGTCTTTCGTCTGCTTCTGTGAGCAGCTGCCTGATTTTTTTTCTTCTTCTTTATATTTCGCGTTCTATATTCCCGTAAATATACAAAGTAAAAGTTAAGAATATTTTTTCACGCCTGTATGCGTATTGGGTACATATGGCTATATCTATATTTTATAGTGCAGTCGGCACTCGATGGGTGATGTGGTCAGTATCACGCCGTCCCTTACCTATATATATATATATATTATATATATATATATATATATATATATATATATATATATATATATAGTCCTGCAGTAGATCGCAGATTATGGAGAGGCATGATCGCCCACGCCAGTCGGCAAGGCACCCGATGATGATGATGATGATGATATATTGTCAGCCGATGAACCAGATCTGATGGATTTATATTATTGCTAAACTGAATCCCTTTTACTGCTTATAAATAAACTAGCTTACTGTACACAAGACAACAATACCTTTATGATTTGCTGTAAGGTCAACCTGAAAGGTCACATTTTGACCCTGCCTGTAGGTCCTGGTGATAACTCCGGTGGCATACTTGCCCCCGGCTTCGTTGTCCCTCCTCCCATCGAAGGGGTCGCCACACACTCCACACTTGTAGCCTAGCTGCACCTGATGCTGTGAACAAGAAGCAAAGATAAGTCTGCTTTCATAGCAGCGTTTATCTACGTTGGTCCAAAACAAAAAGTTGAGGAACAATCAACTTTCCGAAGGAATTTACAGTCGCTGAAGGCGAAGAGAAAGAAAATATCAGTATTACACTAAACTATTTTAACTACGCTGAGAATATTTTGGCCAAACAAGTTTTCTAAAGGAAAACCGAGGTTGCAAAACAAAATCTTTGCCTTAGCAAAATATATATCAACATAAGAAGGGAATAAGTAAAGTAAAGCCAAGGACCCTTTTCCACGCCTTTAGGAGTACAGGGCATATAGGGCTAGACCTATATTTTTAAAGACCAATCGGCACAAGGTGGGTGATGTGGTCAACATAACGCCGGCCGCCTCTTCTTCCCGGGACTGCACCCGGTACCCACTCAAGGCTGGGTCGACCTGAGAGCCAAGGTCATTTTTGAAAAGTCCGGCTCCGCCACTGAGCGAACCCACGACCTTCCGAACCGCGGCGAGTGTCTAGCTGCTCCGTCACGGGGACTCCCTAAGAAGGGAATGCCTTAGACATATTTGCAGAATGCCTTATGAGACACTGGCAAAGATGTCTCTCTTGTGGACAGGAAATGGAGACTTGGACAACCTAAGCAAACCAGAAGAAAGACAAACGAAAGTGAAGCGAACGAATAAAAACAAACCTAGGAGGCCCTGTGAAGACAGCTTCAGATCAGTAGCAACGGAGACCACTTGTGAATGCTTATGTTGAATATAGAAAGACAGATTTAAATGGAAAATGCGGAAATTGGATGGAACATGGAAAAAGTTTTTATTTATCAATAGCGCCGCGTTAGCGCAGTCGATAGGAGACTCGCTTTAAAATCCAACTGTGTCTCGCTGCAGCCCAGGGCCGGTGGTCGAAACCTGGCGGTTTCCGGGGTTCACCCAGCCTCTAGGAAATTGGTACCAGAGTTAACGCTCTGGGGTTAACGGCGGAACGTCGCTGTAGATTCAGAGTTTCGTGCGGACGGCGACACAGACAGACAGTTTCTTATCAGCTGTCCGTACTGGTGGCAGAGCACTTATGGTTTGAAACCGTGTGCAATGACGCTGGTTCACATCTCTTAACTTTACGTTTTTATCTTGTACTAAAGAACACCTCATGACAGTGTAAAAACAAAGATTAAAAAAAAAAAAAATAAATAAACATGAGAACAAGTGTTCGTGTTTCTCACCTTGCAAAGCAGTGCGACATAGTAAAATCTACTATCAATGCTATCTTCAAGAGGAAAAAAAAAAAAGATTCCCTAAAGACGGTAGATGTGACTAAAAAATTGACCATGTTAACGAATCAAGGGGTCCCAAGTGTTACAAGTAGAATAATTATTGTTAGTTTGGATTAATGAAAGCAGCTTGCTGGAGATAGTGTTAACGAGACCCTAATTAGCGAGAAGGCTTCAGTCACACATCCGCGCCAATTTTTACGATCTGTTTGTTCCATCCTGCAAGTCACGTCATTTTCTCCCCACATTCTGACAAAGTTGTTTGATCTGACAATAAGTTCTGATATTATTTTCGGTACTTTGGTAAGATAACCTCAAGTTCAAATCCTCAGCCAGGCGAGCAGATTTCGTTCTTTAGTCGAAAGACACGACCAATATATTGAATAATGAAGCAATAAATGCATAAATAAATACGATTGACCATCATTACTTAGTTACGTAATTAGTTAATCGACATATTATCCTCATTGCACATGGAACCATTCAGTCCATAAGTGCTCGGATACCTTCCTTAGTCAATCCCGCAGCGTGTACAACAGTTCTGTGTCGTATTCCTGTTCTTCTTTGGCCTCCTGCACAGTGCTCTTGTCTGCCTACAGCCCTCTTTACGTGCTGTTCTTGCAGTCGGGTCATTATTGCACAGATTCACAGCCATATATTGGTTCTCAAACATTTTACTTCTAGTACAAAATTTAGAGAATCTGCCTAGAAACTAATATGTGCTAGCCCCGACCGATTTAGTGACTTCAACCACTGTTTTCTTATCCAGCCTATCGATTTAGAGACTTCAACCACTGTTTTCTTATCCAGCCTATCGATTTAGAGACTTTAACCACTGTTTTCGTATCCAGAATATCGATTTAGAGACTTCAACCACTGTTTTCGTATCCAGCCCATCGATTTAGTGACTCCAACCACTGTTTTCGGATCCAGCCCATTGATTTAGTGACTCCAACCACTGTTTTCGGATTAAGCCCATCGATTTAGTAACTCCAACCACTGTTTTCGGATCCAGCCCATCGATTTAGAGACTGCAACCACTGTTTTCGGATCCAGCCCACCATTAGTGACTCCACCACTGTTTTCATATATAGCCCATTTAGTGACTCCAAACACTGTTTTCGGATCAAGCCTATCGATTTAGAGACTCCAACCACTGTTTTCTGATCAAGCACATCGATTTTGAGACTCCAGCCCGTTTTTGGATCCAGCCCATCGATTTAGAGACTGCAACCACTTTTTTTCGGATCCAGCCCAACGATTTAGAGATTGCAACCACTGTTTTCGGATCCAGCGCATCGATTTAGAGACTGCAACCACTGTTTTCGGATCCAGCCCATCGATTTAGAAGCTCCAGCCAGTGTTTTCGGATCCAGCCCATCGATTTAGAATTAGGGTCCAGAAATGGGGAGATTTTGCATCAGCACACCCTGGGTAAACATCGGTATGCGGGTCATCTACCATACTTGACCGAGAATATAATCAAGTATTTTTAAAATACCCAGACAGGCGCCCATGGACAATAGGTAAACAACTATGGGTTCCTGCAGCTTATGGACGATAGGTAAACAACTATGGGTTCCTGCCGCAAAACTTCGCTTTTGGAAAAAGTCTGGTTTCTTTGAGAGTATCTATTCTCTTTGTAGACTTTTTTTGTAAAGTAAAAAAAGTAAAGATCCCTTAATACGCCTAAGGCGCATCGGGTATATGGGCAGAGCGTCCCATATTTTTACAGACCAATCGGCACTCGGTGGGTAATGTGGTCAGCATTACGCCGGCCGTCTTTACTTCCCCAGGACAGCCACCCTGGTACACATTTGAGGCTGGGTCGACCTGCGACGTCCACGATAAAAATCCTCGCAGCCCGCAGCGGGTTTCGATCGCGGTACGTTGGATTACGAGTCGGACTCGCAACGCCTTAGCCACGGACGCTGCCTTTGTAGACTTTTACACTTCAATAAATGTGTATCTGTATTCTCGAATAAATGTAGATTTTTACATACAATAATAGGGTTAATGTTTATTCATATTTATGTTTATTCAACAGAACAACATCAGAACACAAGGATGTAACCCATAAATGTTCCCTTCTACTTCTAACTCAAACCCGAGTATGAAGAATCTCAGCGCAGTGCACGAACTCCGTTGCAGCGGCGAGGATCCTCAAATACTTTACTTTGGGTAGATATCTAAGTCCGAATTTCGCCCGGGCAACGCCGTTAGGTTAGTCTTTTTTTTTAAATTTTTTTTATTTCCAATTAAAAATTAACAAGTTAAATAACAAAAATCCCTTTGAAATAAAGCGCCAGCTGCATCATTTGAAGCAAAATTCATTACAAGATCCTGCTATCCTCCGAATGACGGTCCCAAATTATCGAGGCTGAAAATATACCCTAACAGGGCCTCAATCACATGTAAATTGCGGACTTCCGGCGATTTAAATTGCGGACTTCCGGCGACTACAGCCACCACCGACAGTATCTTGGCTGAACTAGATGGCTGGGACTAGTGCATCTCCTGCAGCTTCCTTTATTTTATTTGCTCGTGAGTCCCAGCCATCTCTCGGTGGTGGCGGTAGTCGCGGAAGTCCGCAATTTAAGTTTACATGTGACTGAGGCCCCGTTAGGGTATACTTTCGGCCTGGATAATTTGGGACCGTTATTCGGAGGATAGCCCAAGATCCGGTCTTTATGTGTGTGAAGTAAATAAGGTACCACACTATCATACCTATCACCTCATCCTTCACTTACCTCAAAACCACCACAAAACAACTCATTGTCTTGGTAGTTAACCGGAGTCCCAAACTCTCTTCTCCACATGGTGCTTCTTCCCGGGGGTTCCCAAAGACGAGCGTGACCATCAACTGGCGGCAGCATTGCCAACATAAGACTTATAAAAGCAGAAGCAGTAACGTGTGTCACTGCCATCTTCAGTTGCAACGACTCTGTAAGGATAGAAATATACAGAATTACTAGTCTTACTGTGAACCGCCATTGTGTAGAGGCTAGGCGTTCGCATGGGGCTCGGAAGGTCGTGCTTCAGGTCGTGATAGAGCCAGACGTTTTATTTCAAAATGACCTTGGCTTCCAGGTAGACACAGCCGTAAATGGCCTTTCTTACTTATTTACTTACTTAGTTGCTCCTCTTCTACCTTGGCTTGTAGAGGTTTGACAGAGAGATCGCCAGAATTATCTGTCAGCAGTTTATTTTCTGGCTTTGTTCCATTTGAGTCCTTTATGTTAAGAGGTGTCGGATTTTATCTTCCCAGCGGACAATATGTCGCCTTAAATGGTTACCAGGTACATTCCTGGGAAGTAAAGCCATAGAAAAAAGTCTTCTAGTAGTGTTAAAACACCGATGCCTCGACTGCACGGAAACTGCATTTTGGGCAATTAATGATGCCTGCATGTAACGTCGTAGTGTATCTTCCTGAACGGCGAGAAACTAAGAATTTTTAGATAAATATTACTGATCTGTAAAACGGATATACACGCAGAACTCAAATTCTAGAACAATGCTAAAGGCAGGAAGTGTACAAACGACCTGTACTAATCGATTGAGTTTTCAGGCCGTGAATACTAAGTAGAAGAAGAAGTAGAAGATTTCATAGGAAATAATAGCCGACAATGTGTCATTGACATAATGACCCGTCAACTGTCAATTGGTGCATACAGATATGAGTCCGTCATCAAACGCCCGGGTCGCAACTGGCATTTTAAAGCCCTCTTTACTTACCTCACCTTTGATAACTGCAACTAGTCGCCAGACAGTGGGTTTGAAAGTCGTGGGTTCAAATCCGCATGAAATGATTATTTTTTTTAAGAGCCTTCGCTCCCAAGTTGATCCAGCCGAAAATAGTAAAGTCATGAGAGGTAAAGGCGGCGGGTGGGATGTTGACCACATCGCCAATCGAATAGGAAGTGAAATAGATATAATGGAAACACTTTATCAAAGATTTATAAAACAGTGTAAAAAAAAAAAAAACTTTAAACGGTTCCACGTAACAACTTTCCAGGACTTTACCTGGTAACCATTTAAGGCGACACATTGCTCGCTGGGGAGACAGCATCCGACAGTCCCTAGAAAACAGAGGACTCGAAGGAACAAAGCCAGCCACACACGCACGCACGCACACACACAAAGAAAACTCCTGATAGAGAAGTCTGGTAATCTTTCTGGCTGTGAGTGTGAACGTGATTCATATATTCCTACAAGTGAGTTCTACGTTCTTGTGAATGGGTGTATCTAAAGGGTGTCAACTTTTTTTAATGCGGGATCTTTAATACAGTTCCTCAAGTTGTGGCTACACCCAGGCATACACTTATTTTCGTTACCACTTAATAACTTCCATGAATATATCTTTTACGATGGTCTTCTCCGACCATTGTGACAGGGACATTTGACCCACATGTTGAGAACCTCTGCCCTATACCAACACGAAGCCGCCCTGGTGAAACGGCTTGACGCTCGCCTACTGATCCAAAGGTCATGAGTTTGAGTCCTGACGAAGCCGTACGTTTTGTTTTCGAAAATGACCTTGGTTCCTAGGTTGAGCCACCAGAAATGTATACCAGGTATAGTCCTGGGAAGCAAAGGTGGCTGGCGTGGTAGTGACCACATTATCCCCAAGTGCCGATTGGTCTATAAAAGATAAGTCTAGCTGTAAATGCCCAACACGCACGAAGGCGTGGTAAAGTGTCTTTTACTTATACCGGAAAAGTTAACAGGAACATATTTAAAATGGAAGACTACAAATTATTTGCAAAAATATTGTGTTTATTATTATAAGCGTAGAAGGCGGAACTATGACGGCGAATTTGACACGGGAATACCCATTCAACAAATTAAAAGTGTGGTGGGGGGGGGGGGGGGGGGGGGGGGGGGGGGGGGGGGGGGGGGGGGGGGGGGGGTGGGGGGGGGGGGGGGCCTTAGGAGGGGGGGCCTTAAAAGATAACAAACTCTGAATATTATTTTTAGGAACTCTAATTGAATGTCCGAAACTATGACTTCTTTAACCAAGGCTGAAATCACGTTCTGAAGTTGGGACATACACTGGGTATAGTAGACTTCCGTAGCTACATATGTCCTGTCTTATAATATAGATATAGACCTTCCTAGTGTGGGTTTCTGAGACCATGTGCAGGGTGGGGAACGGGGCTGAGCCACTACCCCTTACAAGCATGCCCCTAAATTCGACTAACTGAGTGAGTAAGTAAAGGACCCCCTTTTCCAACCTTGAGGAGTATTGGGCACATAGGGCTAGACCTATATTTTATAAACCAAACAGAACTTGGTGGGTGATGTAGTCAGCATTACGACGGTCGCCTTTACTTTCCAGGACTGTACCTACCTGGTACCCACTCAAATCTTGGTCGCTCAGTGAGCCAAGGTCGTTTTAAACGAAAATTTCGGCTCCTGTCAAGACCCGAACCCACGACCTTCCGATCCGCAGGCAAAGGTCTAACCGCTAGACCACGGCGGCATCTCGACTAATTAGGGGGATGCTAAAAATCGGATCTGTGTGGCTGAAATATGTAAATATCGCACCTTCGCAGTAAACCACAACAAACAGTGTTAACAGCCCTTCTGAAAAGATAATAAAATTATACAGACCTGTAACACAATAAATTTTTACTAATATTCGAATAAAGTCACGCCTAGACTCAACAGCAGTAACACAAGAATGGCTGTTAACACGCAAACTGTGGTTTAGATTCCGAGAACATATGGTTATAAACATACAACTCTGTAAAGAACCTGACTAAGTGGGTGGCAACGTGATTCATATATGCTTTCAAGAGAGTTTTGCATTCTTATGAATGGGTGTGTTTAAAGGGTTTCAAGTGCTGATAACAACTTAACTTCGTTGTATTCCCTCTGTAAATGTTGCTGTTTGAGCATGCGTTAAATCTAATAGGAAGTGCATTGTTTAGTTTCTGCATATGGTTAAATGAAGTGTGGTGACAATACTCATAATTGGAGTCACGCGTGTGTCGGCGTTGTTGCAGATTCGAGATTATAGAGGCCGAAGTCCGGAGGCGTAAAGAAACTTTGGGTTAGGTTCACGTAAATCTCCCCAAACAAAGTAGGTCACTTTTGATTCACAAAAGTGTTGGGCTGGTCGACTTTCCTGAGTGTTACGGGTATGTCCCCCCTTTTATTGTTTGCTTTCAGTGTTGTCTTGAATTTACATTTTCATTCCGAGAAAGAAAATACCTCTTACATGCAGCACTCTGTGTGGCAGAGGGGGGAGGGGGGAGGGGGATTTTCAACACTATCAATGGATTCGCGAAACACCCCTTTTACCTTGTCCTAAGGCCACGGGGTACAGGAACTACCAACAAGAGGTGAGCTAGTGCGTATATGGGTGGAGCCTAGGGAGACTAACGTTACTTGTTCCCAACTCTGAATACCCTCTACCCTTTTTTCTTTTTCCCGTAAACTTTGTGAAGGCCGACCTTTCCCTCCCATAACTAAAAGTTCTCTATTTCACTTTTTGTTGATGCATTTTATTTAATTTCAAATATTCTGTACTTGTTATCAAATAAGTACATTATTGTTGCTGTTGTTGCAAAGAGGAGCGGCCGGCCGAACAGTTAGAATGTTTGGTTCTAAAGCGGAGGACCTGGGTTCGAACCCTCGGTAAGGCTGGGGATTTTTTTCTGTCAGAGGCAAAAAAAACTCACCTGCACAGTCGTGGCGACGGCACTAGCCATGTGGCCGTAAATCCTCAGGCTCACAGATCCCCCCCCCCCAACCCACCCGCATACACCGCAAAGGTAGTATAATGAAGGAAACAATTGGCGGTTGTTGCCAAGAAAGAGGCAGCTTGTCCAGAATGTGTCATTAGGCAGAGTGCTAATTAAAACATCAATGCATCAGGCCTCGAAACTCATTTGTAACAATCCACGGCTCCAGAGGTTTCACAACAAAGCATTCAACCAACCAGCCAACAAATTATCTAAGGGTGAAGTATTGGGCATGCAGGTCCGTCTAACATTCTGCCCTTCTAAGCTGCTTCCTTTCAAACACCATGTCATTCAATCAGTCAGCAAGTAAAGGGTCTTTATAATGTCTTAAGGCGTATTGGACATATCAGGCTAAACCTATATTTTATAGACCGATCGTCACACTGTTGCTGATGTCAACATCATGACGGTCACCTTTACATCCCAGGACTATACCCAGTACCCATTCAAGGTTGGGTCGATCTGAGAGTAGGTCATTAAAAAAATTAAAGCCTGGCTCCGCCAGGGACCCGAACCCACGACAGTTCGATCCGCAGGCGAGCGTCTAGCCGCTACACCATGACATAAAGCCAGCCAGTCAATCTTTTCCCAGATTAAACTCTCAGTGAAAAATAAAAGTAAAGGACCTTCTTATTAAAGCGTGTACTATATTCGGGAAATAAGGGAAACATCGTACTATACTTGGGAAATAAGGGAAACATCGTACTATACTTGGGAAATAAAGGAAACATCGCACTATACTTGGGAAATAACGGAAACATCGTACTATACTTGGGAAATAAGGGAAACATCGTACTATACTTGGGAAATAAAGGAAACATCGCACTATACTTGGGAAATAACGGAAACATCGCACTATACTTGGGAAATAACGGAAACATCGTACTATACTTGGGAAATAAGGGAAACATCGTACTATACTTGGGAAATAAGGGAAACATCGTACTATACTTGGAAAATAAGGGAAACATAGTACTATACTCGGGAAATAAGGGAAACATCACACCGGCTGCTTCTACCTCCCAGGACGTTTCCTGGTAATTAAGTTAGGCTGGATGGTTAGGGAAGCAAAGGTCAAGTTTGAGCGGGCAGAGGGAGACGTGGTGTCTGACTCATTGTGGATTCAAAATCAAGACCTTTGTGTCGGCAGACGAGCTTCAAACGACTACACTAACGCAGCTCCGCAACTGAAATACACTTAACGCATAATGTATATTTACGTACCTGATATCTTTGTCGCTGCAATAACAGAAAGAAATGGCAAACTACTTAATGTACAATTGTCTAGGAAACCACACAACATTCAATAGTTGGCTTATGTTGGCCAATGTCGATCTGAAGAAGATAGTGAACACGCTTTAACTACAGCAGACACCTCCTAATAAACTGAAGAAACTATATCAACTTTATCAGCAAGTATTATTGAAAAACCCTTATAAAAGCGTCGTCTGATAACATCTAATTTAACCCCACTATAAATTATTTCCAGGTACAAACATTGTAAAAATCGCTTGTTAACCCAAGCAAATTATCACCACGGGGAATTTAAAGTGTGCAAACATACTTCTCTGTGTTTATATCCAGTATTATAATTTATTTATTCGTCCAATGAAATGGTAGCTTTTTTATGCGTGCCCTAGTTAACAGTGCAACTGAATAAACTAGCTTGTTTATTTACATTTTCAGGTATGCAGCGTTTAGTCGACAATGGTGGAATCGTTGTGGCTTTATTGTTAGACTGCTACCTTAACAATACAGTGGTTTGGATTTAATCTCACTATCGCTTCCTTCACTGCCAGAGAAATAGCTGCGCTTTATTGGCTATCCCCCGTGTCACAAATAACGAGCAAAAACACCCGGTGACACAAAGTGCCACTGTTCGAATAAGACTCACCCGGGTACAAGTTCCACAAACCCCGTTTAAAAGTTAGGTTGTAAATGGGTCCCCTAAACAGCCGGAATAGGTCTTTAAAATAACAACTAAAAAACAAATGCATCCCATATTCGGGTCGCCATTATTTTTGCTAGAAAACATTGCTTTGGAACTCGAACAATTTGGGATTCAAGCGCCTTCTCGGAACTTATGTACGAATTTCTAGGTTCTGCTATACAAGCATTAATGAACTTTTCTTTCAATTTCAGTTAGGTGACGTTATTTTATTGCAGGTTGGCAGCAATAGCTCTTGAATTCGCTAGGTCCCGCGGCCTGGTTATACTCCCAGATGACTGTTCACCCTTTTTTCATCGTTCCACATGTATAGCTGTCTACCTCTTGCTAGATCCTCAACTTTCCCTCTGTATGTTTTTGTAAGAGTGTTATGTTTTCTAATATGATGAGCAATTTTACTTGTCTCTTGTTTTATTTCTTTCAGCAACTCATTCCATTACCGTTCCATCCAAAACCTATGTTATTTTTATTGTCGTTGTTTGAGGCACTATACTTACGGAATCTAAATGTCGTTGTTTGAGGCACTATACTTACGGAATCTAAATGTCGTTGTTTGAGGCACTATACTTACGGAATCTAAATCGCCCTTCGAAATCTTCTTTGTCTATTTTATTTTCAGTTCTGTCCTTGCGGAAGAAATGATAGCCGAATACCTAGAAGTCTCAACTCTCGTGCAGCATAGACAGTTTCGTATCCATGATATAGGTTTTTGTTCCCCTGTCAGTGGGAAAAAAAAAGATGCTAACCTGCATAGTTCCCGGTACTTTTATTTTAGTTCACCCTATCTCAGGGAATCGGCTTGTTTCCGGGTAAGTCAAACATTATAGGGGGGGGGGGGGGAGGGGAATTAGTGTTAAGGTAAGAGTTAGTCGGTGCTCATTTCACACTGTAACACCCCTATAACATTAGACTTTCCCTGGGAACTCTCGGATTCCCCGAGATGGAGTCAACTAATAGGAAAGTATCCAGTTTCTTGCTATCCACGAGACCCTATACCTACAGGCTCTAGAACTTCTACTTCTTTCCTCGCCCTCATCATCAACATCGTCATCATCATGTCCTGTTGTGCCATTCTTTGTCAAACAGGGCTGGCAGTCCATTCCTCCATTCCCTTCTATCCCGTGTAACCAATTCAATATAATGGAGGGAATCCAGTCCTGCGCCTTTGGCCTCTCTCATCAACATTCGTTTTCTTGTTTCTCATGGGCGATCTCGGTTTCTCAATCAATTCCAGATCCTTTCCTGCAAGTGTTTACATCAAAAGACCTTTTACAGTGTTAGATAACTGTTCCCACTCCTGACGCGTGCGATCGCGGGATGTTTGAACACTTGCCAAGCATCTAGGGGTTTTATTGTTTATAAATATCAGTCCTTCACACACACACACACACACACACACACACACACACACACACACACACACATCGGATTCCCTCCGTCCACAAACCTAGCCGCCAACTTTTCTTGGCACGGCACAGACTGATGTTGATCATCTTCTTCTTCGCGTTCACCGGTTGTAAACTCCGGCAGAAAGTTCTGGTTTTTCGCCTACATCTGGACTGCACAGTCTTGTTTCAAAACATGAGTGTTGCGAGCGCATCCGTTTAACTGATCTGACTCAATTGTGTGCATACTGTTTCTTGCCTCTCAGGCAGATGCACTCCGACGTTTATTCTTGTTTCCCCTGTAACAGGACCCCGGAACCCACACGAGGAGACTGATGGTGGTAACTGGAGTAAAGGAGGGCCAACCCAAACAAGAGCACCACTGTACTCCAGGCACACTTATAAAGTTAACAAATCCTATCGTAACCACTAACTGTGTCTACGAGCACTGTAACTTACTACACCACGCCGAGTATGAGCCTGTAGTCCGACCAGTCTCCTTTTTATGGACCAGCATATTGCGCGGAAAAGGAGCTGTATGGTCTCGAGATATGGTGTCCGCCTCGAGTGGTAGAGGTTCCGGGTTCGTTCCCCGGTAAGAGCTGGGATTTTTTTCACGTTGGCTTGGACTAATAGTATTTCCACTGGTCTCTGGGTGGGGAGATCGGACGTGGTTCCGGGTTCAATCCCCTGTAAGGGCTGGGATTTTTAAACGTCGACTTTGACTTCTAGTATTTTTCCTGGTCTCTGAGTAATGAGATCGAACGCCCGTGAGCATTGTTGAGTACGTAAAAAATCCCTTGGCAGTTGGAAATCGAAAAGAGTAGTCTAACGGCGCTGTCCGGGCAATATTTGGAGTTAAAAATCTACCCAAGTATTTCAGGATCCCTGCCGGTGCTACAGAGACTGTGCAATGTGCTTAGCTTCTTAGGACTCAGACTTGAGTTAAAAGGAAGAACACAGCACTTATGGGTTATTGTCCGTGTGCCATGATTTTGATCCGTTGTTCAGAATTCAAACATTGCGAAGAAGATGAACTGGTAATCAGATTTGATCACATATTATGTACCTCTAGATTTTCTTATTAAATTTTACTTATCAGCAAACACTGATCTAAATTTGCAGTTGCAATTCTGTAAATGTGTATATCATGTGTATTTGTGTTAAATAGCTCTTGTTAATTATTTCGCCACCAGACAATCCCTCATGGCCGTGCAACCCAGGCCTGAAAATCATCCACAGTTACGTTTGTTTAGACAGAATGGAAGAGAGTCAGCCACCAAGACAAGCATGGGAGGTCAAGAATCAGGGAACCAGATGACCATGACGACCCGGAAAGTTCGATAGGAAGATAATGGGGACTGAGGTGGAAGAACGCCAAAAGGAAAACTGCTTATAGAGAAGTCTCGCTATCTCTCTCTACACACCAGTTAGAAAAGGATCGATTAAGAAAGTAAGCAAGCAAGTAAGTAAGTAAGCAAGCTTACACATTTATGATGCTATTTTATGTACGCTTTTGTAGTCTGATAATTCCTACCTGGATCGCTTTATGTTGGGATTTATTTGTATATGGAAAGACACTGGAGCCTAAGGCATTTTGATTCTTCGAGCAATGAAAACATTTCCTGTTGTTATTGCCTGTTTGTAAATTTTTTTTTTTTTTTCGGTTTTGGACTGAGGAAAGGGGCAGGTCGCTGAGGATTCAGGATCACATGGCTAGTGCAATTTTATATTTACTGCCCCCACAGAAATAGCCTACATAACCTTACCGATAATTCCAGTCTGTGTATATTGCATAAGAGCTAAGCGGTCTAACCAGGACGTGTCGTGATATAATACAGAGAAACGGCCGCATCGGGCGGCGTCGGAAGAGGGTGGCATATCGAAGCGAATTCAAAATACTACTTGAACATTCAAGGGGTGGAATTTCGAAGACTGGAAATAAGAAAATCCACCGTACAGACCCGGGTCCAACAATTCAGCCAGCCGTTTCTGATTTCAGATGCACCAGGTCTATTCCTGCTGCGTCTGTGGCCTAGGCGTTGCGAGTCTGACTCGTAACACCAACGTACCGCGATCGAAACTCACTGCCGGCTGCGTGGATTGTTATCGTGGTATGGGGCTTCACAGGTCGACCCAGCCTAAAATGGGTACCAGGATGGCTGTCCTGGGTAAGTAGAGAACGGTTGGCGTAATGCTGACCACGTTACCCACCTAGTGCCGATGGTCTGAAAAAATATGGGCTCTCTTCCCATATACCCGATGCGCCTTAAGACGTGAAAAAGAATCTTTATTTTACTCACAGTCTCTATTCCGTCGACTTTAACCCAGTTTTTAATATACAGGCTATGTGATTTAGTTTGAATAAAATACCTCTTAATCTCTAATCTGGCAGGTCAGCCTATCTGATGTAAGTAGGTCAGAGAGAAAGGTACCATTTACTGATCAGTGGCCATCTTGGCAAAGAAGGCTAGACTTAAATCTGCATAGACCAATCGGCAGTCACTTGATGATGTTGTCAAATTCAAACGCAGTGTCTGACGGAAATTACCAATTACTGACAAGCATTAGTCATTTCTTCCTCCTGTAGACTGTGGGATACGGCGTGGTGTAGCGGCTAGGCACTCGCATAGGGTTCGAAGGTTGGAGGTTCAAATCCGTATCGTGCCAGATGTCATTCAGAAATGACCTTGGCTACCAAGTCTATCCAACTTAAAATGGGTACCAGGTAAAGTGATGGGAAGTAAATGTTTTCAATATAATGAATTCTACCAGTTCCGCCTCTTTGTCCCCCACTCCATTGATGTTTCAAGTAAAGTAAAGATCCCTGTTCACGCCTTTAGGCACATCAGGCATATGGAAAAAGCTCCATATTTTAACACACAAATCGGCACTAGGTGGGTAATGTGGTCTTTAATTCCCCTAGGACATACATCCTGGTACCCATCTTAGAGTGGGTCGACATGCGACGCCTCATACCTCGATAGCAATCCACGCAGCCAGCAGTGGGATCCGATCGCTTTACGCTTGAATTACAAGTCGGACTCGCAAAGGCTTGAGCCATGGACGCCGCGATGTTTCAAGTAGCCATCCTATGCGGTGTTCTATCTCGTTATCCTTTAAAGTTCCTAGTCCTATATCCGCAAAAAGTCTGTCCTATAGCTAAGTATTCTTTCTTGTAAATACAATTGCTTTTTACCTGAATCTGTTTAACAACTTCCTCATGGCTTTCTTGTTACCTTGTTTATGTCTGTGTGTTTTCTAGGATCGCTATCTCGCTTAACTCTTTGTGACTCAAAGTAGGTTAAGGTGTCCTTGATAAAGAGGTTAAAAAACAGTTAGTTGGGTATCTTTTACAGGACGTTGCAGAACCAACTCCAGTATTTTTTGGCTGATAGATTTTCCTAGGCAAATTTTACGTTAAGTAGTTTGCCATTGCTTCATAAATGGTCGGATCTTGATACTACTGCCGAAACCAACGTAAGACAGTCTGCTGCCAAATCGCCTGCTGTTGTGATCGAACCTGGGACTCCGGCATTACGAAGTGCGTTCGCAACGAAAAAGTCATTGGTCGTCAGACTGTTGTCGGTATCCCCGCCCAGGTCCGGCAGTACATAAATAGAGAAGGCCGTGCTCCGCATAGGACTTTACCGTCATTGCTGACGCTGTTGCCAGAACCAGTGGCAAAGCTTTATGGTCCGTAGCATTTTAAGTCCCAAGCAAATTTTGTTGTGCTAATCAGTCTACCCCTTGGTACGCCTTCATAGCATAATGTGCTGATATATATATTTGTTGTCTAGTACCTGTTCTTCTTCTTCTTTTTCATCTTTCTCTTCTTCTTCTTCTTCTTCTTCTTTTTCTTCTTTCTTCTTCTTCTTCTTCTTCTTCTTCTTCTTCTTCTTCTTCTTCTTCTTCTTTCTCTTCTTCTTCTTCTTCTTCTTCTTCTTCTTCTTCTTCTTCTTCTTCTTCTTCTTCTTCTTCTTCTTCTTCTTCTTCTTCTTCTTCTTCTTCTTCTTCTTCTTCTTCTTCTTCGTCTTTTTCTTCTTCTTTTTTAAGTCCATGTAATCCGGGAAGTATGCAGCGTGTTATGTCTTTTAATATGGACAAAGTATTTTAATTGTCACTTTTTTTATTTATTCCAGTAATTCTCTTTTCATATATAGTCTGTCCCGAAGTTTGGTATTGGACTATTTTTGTTTCCATGAAATACGACCGATTCTTCTGTCATCATCATCATCATCATCATCATCATCATCATCACCATAAACCACTTCTGCCGTTAAGCGTCGTGAGGAGGAATAGTTTGCGATCCAGTGCACGTTGGCTGCCACTTGCTATTGTCATTCCGTGAAGGCGTAGAGTGTCTTTAATGTTATCGATCGATATTGTCAGCGGCCGTCCTCTTGTTCTTGTAGCTGATCTTCTGAGATGTAGTGCTTGTGATGGTATTTGATCTTGCTGCATTCTAACGAGATGGCCAAACCACTTGATCTGCTGTTTCTCAGTGAATCTAGTACAAGGTGTCGTTCCCACAATTTGCCTGATAGTTTCTTTTATTCACTCGATCTCGTATGGTTAGGTTGGCTGCTTTTCTCAGGCACCTCATCTCGCAGGTGGCGATTTTGCGTATATGGGCTTTAGATAGTGTCCATTTTTGGCACTGGTAGCCTAATGTTGGAATGAATAAGCTATCTTCTGTATATCCACAATTCCAGAGACTCAGTTCGACGTTCTAGTTGCCTTCTGGTTGTGTTCTCAGTAGAAAGCTAAACAGTCCGTCAATCTAATTTAAGCAGTCACAATCGATCATTCGCTCTAACGCTAAAGACTCTGTCGTTTGTCAGCGCTTTAAAAAGGTTCGTTCAAAACGTATTCGTTTTTGGTGCTATCAGTTCATGGTTCTATCGAACAGCAAATGGATTTGATGTCAGAGCTAAGGAGTTTGTGCTTTGTGTGATTTTCGTCCTTAACTGAGGGACTGAGATACACCGGATTTTACACAGTGGTATTAAATCGTCTATTTCACTTGTAATAATCCTATCTAGGCTTTGACAGCATATGCCCACAATAGGAAATAACCAACACTGAAATAGCAGATTATTTAAAGATCAAAAATACTTTCTTAGTAGTAGCAGTAGGAGGAGCAGCAGCAGTAGTAGCAGCAGCAGCAGCAGCAGCAGCAGTAGTAGTAGCAGTACTAGTAGTGGTAGTAGTAGTAGCCCAATGTGGTATATAATGGCACAACAGGACCGTAATAATAATAATAATAATAATTCTTATTATTATTATGCTTTCTCACTGTTTTCGAGTTAACTGAAAACGTAAAAACGTATATATTCGTCACAACTAAATTTGCCAACAAACAGTGCGAAACAGATAAAAACAACTTCCTGGTTGACTGACGCCTTGTCATACAGGTAATAGTATCCGCTGGGAAACCATGCAAGTCTGAGACGTAGAGAGAAGTAAAAAAACGCGGACAATAACATAAAATACAACACGAATAACCTCAGCGACCGGGTCGCCCACTGGCTGGCCGGTAGACGACTTCGTCGCCCATAGGGATAATATTTGGGTCTGTCTTCCTTGATCGCACCAACACTGCAAGGTCCTTTTCAGGCCTACTTGGTGGCGTGCAATTCTAAGCCATTTTTTTATGGGGCAAATAAACCAGGTAACAATTATAACCATCGACATGTAAAGTAGCCTTTACCTACTTTAGTTAGCTGCGTATCATTTACATGACGTTGCAGAAGCAAACCTGTTGTGGGTTTTTTAAAAGTCAAATTGTACCTTTAATAGTTTGCCATTGCTTCCTGAACGGTGAGCTCTTGTACCACTGTCGAAACCAACGCAAGACAAATGGTCTGCAGCTAGGATTGAACCTGGCACCTCGGCATTACGAAGCGCGTTCGCTATTGACGACTACTTACTTACTTTACATATGATTATTACGTTGGTTGAGTAGCCTGAAAACAGCCACATTAATTCCGTCTTGCCCACTGATCGGCGTCTGTGGCCTAGGCGTTGCGAACGTTCTTCGTAATTCTGAAATACCCGGTTTGATTCCTGTTGTGGGCTACTTGACAGCAGACCGCTTTACGTTGATTTGGCAATTGTATAGAGAGCCGACCGTTGAGATGCGGTGGGAAACTACTAAAAATAAAATGGCTAGGTGAACACAACAGTCAACGTATGCTGTTGTTGATTCTGCAACGTCCTGTTGAGAAAACTCAACTTATTTGGACTGTTTAAGACAGAATAATAAAGAAATACATAACGAAGACAATAAAACAAACACATGAAGTGGACATAGGACATACTCGTAACTGTGGAATATCTTTTTTGGTCGGTCGGTATCATCTCTTGTGTTGCGTTAGCAGAGATGGCCTCTTCAAGATCCTCATTGAACCCTTCTACGAGAATATGGAGGGGGGAAAAAACACAATCATATACGAAGATTCTTTTCCACTTCATTGCTTTGGCATTCTGTTGGGACATATACTATAGGGCTTTATCTCCAGACGAGATCAGATAGCAACATTTGCAGTCTGTTCAGGCTTCGTGCAATAGCTGTGATGCAGACAAGATTCCTCAGAGATCTTCTATTTGCGGATGATGCAGCCATTACTGCATGCAAAGAAGAGGATCTGCAGATTCTCAGGAAAATACTTGCAACAAATTTGAACTCACTATCAGTCTAAACTAAACGCACGGAATTGGGATGAATGTGGTAAGCCCACCAATTATTATTCTTAACGACATTGGCTGTTGATTGTACGTGAGATTGAGGGAGGGGAGGGGGGGGGGAATGCCTGGTGCTTTGTTGTTCTTAAAAGTGTGGATAGTTTGAGGGATTTATTGTTTGCTTGGTGGTTTAGTAATAATGTCAAGGTCCTGAGAGGCTGGTTGAATATCTGGGGGATGTTCAGGATCAATTCTATTTAAGATGTTAGTGAAGTGTTTACTCCACGGCATGTTTTTGTTTGTGTTCTGTGGTAAGCAGTTTGCCTTGGTTATCCCTGATGGACATGCTGCGGTAAATAATTGTTTCTGCTTCTGCAAATGTGTTCGATAATTTTGTAAAGGGTTTGTAGATCATGTGCTTTAGCAGCATTTTCTGCTGTTTCTGCTAGATTTTCCATAAATCTTCTCTTGTCAGCTACTTTACCATTTTATTTAGTTCTCTATATTCTAACATTAGTTTGTCTTTCTGACGTTCTGATTTAGTGTGATTTATGAGACTCTTTATGCTTTCCGCTTTATAATATAGTCCATGGTTTGACTGGTTATCCATTCTTTGTGATGTTGTTTGCTGGTTCCTAATATGTTGTTGTTCGTTGTTTTGTATGTTTCTTTAATCTGGTTCCATCTGTCTTGAATGCTGATTGTAGTTGTCTGGGTCACTTGATAGGGTTTGAAATATATTCTTGAGTTCTACTACAAATGTATTGGCAATGTCTTTTTCTCCGAAAAAGTTACCATTGTAGCGTGGTGTCTGTTTCTTAGCATGTGTGTGAACTTTTTTTTAGATTAGTAGTGCAGCTGAACTGCAGACAGTATTTCCCTATATTTCCATCTAAGTCATCTATGATTTTAATGTTTTGTATTACTATGACCTATACAATTAGCAGGTTTTTACATTCCAATTGTCCTTAATTTTTTTAGTTTCCCAATGGTTAATAATAATAATAAAAATAATAATAATAATTATTATTATTATTGTAAATAATAATAATAGGTTATTTTCTTTTGAGGGTGAGGCGGTGTTAAACTGACTTACTCGGATGTCCCGTTTTCAGCTCAAGATATTATTTATGGTCAATAAATGGCTGATTATAAATTAATTTTTAAACACGGCAATAACGTTAATGGGTGGGTGTTTTTTTTTTTTTTAACAAGCGTGTCTCTGTTACTATATAATTGTAGTCCTCTTTATTGCAAATTGCTTTTATTAATTAGTATTATCTCTTTCAATGCAAGCAACTCATAATACTTTCAATGGTTACTGTTTATATAGCAGTCATTTTTTTAATTTCTTTGTCCCATTCTTTTCCTTTTTAACCCTTGTTTCTTTTGTTATTATAACCATTTATAATTTTGTTACATAACCCTTGATTTTTCTGTTATTTAACCCATTGTATTTAATTTATCACGATACCTCATTGTGTCCCAAATTCGTATTGTTCTTTCAATAAGATCAGTGTCAGTTATTTAGTGTCTGCAGTGGAGTGTTAATTAAGCAGTAGCGACTGTGGTAACGGTTAGAATGGCCGGCCAAAATAATTTTTTTTTTTTAACGTCGAAAAAGATATAGGCTTGAAGGTATACTTTAAGATATACAGACTTGAATAATAACTACCAAAGACTATTTTAGTTATTGCATCGAGATTTTACATTAATAATATTGTGTTGTTACCTGCATCTGATCTTGGACGGTAAGACAAAATTAGTAATATGCGGAGCGTTGAAGGAGAATTATGCAAATTTCTACGAATTTGGCAAAGATAGGGAAAGGACCCTGTGTTGCTTGGAAAGCATTCAAATAACAAATTTTACATCTCTGAATTTCCAGGGTAACAAAGACAACACCCAAAATTACAGAGTGGCAGATAATGATCAACAAAAGGGGAGCAATCACTAATGTAAACCTATGGGAGAGAACTCAACACATAATAAGAAATCAAGAAAAGACGCTGACTGTCGATTGTACACGCGTTGAGAAAGCAAGAAAGGCTTTACAATGGAACCCCTAGGGGTATAGAAATAAATGCAAAAAAAATTTAAAAGTTCGACCACTTTCAGACTGCTGCTAACAGTTGAGGCTGCTAACAGTCTCGGTCTATATTTGTGGTCTGGGTTATTTGCGTCACTTTCGTGACTAAAGTTTTAGTATTTGCGCGCCGTCTCTGCATTTTCATACCAGGTTTTTCGTCCTTTTTAGGACGAAAGTTTTTGTTATTTGAAGCCCTACTCTGGCTTTTGCCGGGGGCCGCAATATAGGCAGGCCATACATATGGCCAGATGTCTGAACGCGGTTTCTGGGACCTCTCCACGGCGATCCTCATCCGCATGGTGGCACTTTGTGTCATCGGGTGTTTATCGCTTGTGTGATGTCCTAGTGGGGTAGAAAGTCAGCCGTCTCTGGGCTTCATATTTACTTTCTTGGAGTCAGGCCGGTCGTTCTCTACCCTGTTGTTCACTGTGTACTTATTGCCTTTTCCTTCCAGGTGTTTCCTTCTTGGTTTCAGCTCCCTCTGATTTGGCCAGGCGTATTTCGTAGGAGAGCGAGCTTCTATACACAACGTCCTTTAGACCACCATTATTAGTTTTAAAATTTTGATTATTTTACTTTGCCAAAAAGTATTGAAAACAGTTTTGGTTTTTGATAGATAGATAAACACAAACATGCAAGGAGAAGAAAACAAGAGGGTAAAGTTAAACACATGGGCAGGGCATGGTAGCAACGAATGGGACGACACGAGTTTGTAGAGAACATTTTCGTCCCGTGTGGGATGCCATTTTTTTGGGGGGAAAAAAAGGGGGGGGGGGGGGTTATTTTAGAGCCCTCATATAAACCAGCTTATGGGTCGAAGAGGGGTTTTTGGGACCTGTCGCCAGGTGATACTCATCCGAGTGGTTCCACTTTGTGTCACCGGGTGTTTGTCGCTCGATGTGATGTCCTGGTGGGGTAAAAGGATCAGTCAGTAAGAGTTGGTTGAGGGTGCATGCTCCACGGAAGCATAAAGGGTTGAACAATAATAGAGCTCTCCATGTGGGTTCCGGGGTCCCTTTGTGGAAAAAACTAGAAAATACCCACTGCCTCCCTAACAAGCATGTCATAAGAGTCGACTAATTAGGGGCTTTCTTTAAAGTCGGAGTGCATCTGCATGGAAGGCAAGAAACCAACAGCCTGCATAAAAATAAGCAAGATCTGTAAAAGGGAAAAGCACTCAAAATTCAGTTCCTGGAACAAAGCCAAAGTCCAGAAAAAGACGAACAACCAGGTCTTTCCGCTGTGGTTTACAGTCGGTTACACACACATAAAAAAAAACGAAATTAGATGTCATAAAGCAAACCAACGTATTGGACAAATAGCACGAACACTGTGAAATAAACGCCTGCTTGTAGATAACCAGAACAGAAAATTAGTAATCACCGAACTACTTCTTCTTCACGTTCACCGGCTACAAACCGGCATAAATTATGGCTGGTCATCCACTTCCAGACTAGTCTTGCTCCTCAGTTTTGCGTACACATCCGTTCTTGTCAGATCTGGCTTATTTTTAATTTCACGATTTTGGTTCCTCACCTGTCCGACTTAAAAACAAACATCCTAATTAGTGGGACCAAAACCCCCCCCCCCCCCCCCCCCCTCCCCCCCGCCCCCCCCCCCCCCCGCCCTGACCTCACAACCCCCCCCCCCTTCTCTCCCCCCTCCTGACCACACCCTATGCATTTATTGCGTGTGTAGACTATTGGCTTTATCGAGACTACAGTCTACGTCATCACCCCCCCCCCCCCCCATCCCCCTCAAGGGACAGATGGTTTTCGTTGGCACAGGAATTGGTGACACGGATGCTATATAGCTGAAACAGCGATTACCTGACTGTTATATGAAATGATGAAGAAAGATCTCAGTCAGAAAATGAAGAGTTAAAGTGAGGGATTAAGTTGATTGACGACATATACCATATTTGATGATTAACAAGCCAAAGATAATATATGTCTTTTCGGGCGTACTCAATTGTGTATGTGTATATATTTATATGTACTTGCGTGGGTGGGTGAGTGGGACGCATAGCTCTTCATGCACTAGATATTTCTAATAGCCGCAAGCACCAGTTAACCAATTATGCGATTAAGCGACAGGTGTTAGCGTCAGGCTACGGGTAATCAATTTGTCCAGTACAAGAGACACACAACCTTAACCATTTTTATGCACGTCTATAATTCATATTAATAGCCTGCCCCCATAGAGCCACTTTGTTTCCACCGAGTACTTATCTGGAGTAAACCTTGACCGTTAGTTTTGAAAACTAAAAGTCCTAATGTGTTTATTCATAATTGTGATGTTTATGTTATTGGTAAACCGTGCGTGGGAAATAAAGCAAGGATAAGTAATTATATCTATATATCTATACTGTCATAACACTGTGTATCACTGAGTCGCCTTATTTTCAGTTGTATTTTGTTTTTCTTTACTGGCAATTAGATGCTCTGTACTTGATATTTTGATATAAGCAGAAGCTTGAAAAAGAGAACTTCTATTCATAGTTGCCAGAAAGCTAGAGTCGTGGGGGGGGGGGGAGGGGGGAGAGAATGTTTCCTAACCAACAACAACAAAAGTGGATAGGGGAGTTCGCTCAAGTTGCCTAAACCTCCAGCTCCCGACACCTCTGGCTGAATTGGAACCCTGATACTGGCCCAAGCTCTACACTCTGAAACTGCTATTCGTCCATGCTTTAATTGCATAGTCTCTCTTGTAAGTTTACCTACTTTTACTCACCCCTTTTCAACTTAACCTCCCAGTACTATTTTTCAAAAACGACCCCGATTTCTGTGTGACTGGAATGTTTTACTTCTGTTTTTTCCCCACTTGCTTAGACTAACTCTCTTTTCGTTCGACAGTGCCTGTTCATTTCCTGTTTTCACACGTGTCAGAGCTTTAACTGGCCAGACAGACATGTAAAAATAATTTTCTGACATACCTAATTTAATTGATGGTGTATACTCCTTCTTTCTAGCCACTATATTTACTTGTTGTTTGTGTCTGTGGTAATGTGAAGCTGACCAGTTCCACTTTTCCTAAGGTATGATATTTGTTGCGACACTTTTTTTCTTTCGCGTCTCTATTGTTTCTACATTCCCATCTTTCCAAACCATCGTTTTACATTGCCCCATTCTGGGAGCATTAGAATTAACAGCCCAAGGTAATGGTTAGTGAGACTAAAAGATCAGCTCGCTTTAAGAACTGGGGTCTGGGGGAGACTCTTCTCCGTAATACAAAGTATAAGGAGTAAGGAGAAACTGAGATAGTCTAGCTCAGTTTCTGATCTGGTCTTGTTGAGGTTGGAGTCCTTGAGATGAATGTTTTCCGAGAAAAACGAGTGAATGTCTTTAACCCACCAGCCCGAAGAAACCTTGCCTACTTTTACTGACCGCTTTTCAACTTTTAACTTCCAAAACTATTTTTCAAAGAAAACTCCACTTTTCAGTGTGGCTGGAACGTTTTACTTCTCTCTTTTTTCCCCATTGCTTACACTAACTCTATTTTCTATCGACGGTGCCCTTAGATCAGTTACGGTGCATTGAAAATCTTTAGGTCACAGTGTGTCTTTGACATGGAAGCTACCTCCATCAAGTCCAGCCACCCGAATTATATGGTCTCTGAGGCTCTTGAGAACCACCTTATCTGTCTAATCGGCTCCATCTCTCTCAAGGGACTTAACGTCCAACATAGCTTTATCTAATATTTCTGAGTTTCCGTCCCTGCTTCTCTTGGCTAGTATTAACTTATATAGACCCATACAAAACAAGTATGGCGTTCTCTGCAGCTCAGTTGTCGAACTATCTTCCACGACAAATCAAAAATACTACTAGTTCCTATACACACAGTCGGAAACTGTTCGAATATTATTTGAGCACAGATTACATGCCCCACATAGGATAAAAAATGTTTTAGAAGTGGCGTACATTGCCCGTACATTTATGACAACTACTACGGTTTACTGTAGTAAGAAATGTACACATCCCAGGGCTTGTAAAGAATATGTTGATGCTGTGGATAATGTTTACTATTAATTATTGTATGAGTTAAATGGTGTAAGAAGGAAGGTAGACATCGAAGGGCAGTATTTTAAACGAGCCTGGGAGCCCAGTTTCTTAACTCTTTTAAAATAAATTTTGTTTGTTCGTTCGATCCTGTTTTCACACGTGTTTCTTTATTAATTAAAACATAATATATTTTTCAGACTATCTACATCTCCAGGTCCTTAATTCGAACTTCTAATTGCCTGTTCATCGCCCACACCTTCCACAGCCTAGTTCTGAGATCTGGCACCAATGACCGCGGTGCGCTTGTACATAATCGTCGCTGTCATAGGTGGCTGTGCCTGGATTTACTTCTTCAATTTGAAACACATTGTTGTCAGACTTCGGAAGAGCGTCACAAAATCTGACACTGTGGATGCAGAAATGTGGCGACGTCTCGGGCTGGATACAGAGATCAAGATGCACATCAAACGAGATCCTCGAGGCGTTAAACTTGATGATGTCCAGGCGTACCGGTCGAATCTTCTCATTCGAATGAAGCATAGCTGGGCAGACGTCAAGGTAGGGACATGAGGTGCTATTCTGTTTTTGTTTTTACGTTATCTATATCCCCTTGGGTTTTTGATATCCCATTTATGGACACAATAGACTGACTGCTTCTTAACAAGAATGAAAAATGCAACGAAATGAGGATTTGCAGAAATCGGATGTCTTGGTCCGAAACGAACAGATTTGACAGCCTAGCTGTAAACTACAGTACAAGGTGCCAACCATCCATTTAACAGCAAAAGAGGCAGCAACAGGAGCAGAAAAAGAGGGAGAGGAAGAAGAAAAAGAAGAAGAAAAAGGAGAAGAAGAAGAAGAAGAAGAAGAAGAAGAAGAAAGAAGAAGAAGAAGAAGAAAAGAAGAAGAAGAAGAAGAATAAGAAGAAGAAGAGAAGAGAAGAAGAAGA
>CAJHNH020002142.1:115000-123511 GCA_905116865.2 Candidula unifasciata
CAAAACGCGAATTGATCATTTCTATGTAGAGAAATCGGTGCATCGTGGAGAGATCATCTGGCTAACACTCTAGATTCAGAGAGAAAAAAAATTCAAGACTGAAGTTGCTACGGGTAGCATCGAAATTTGAGCTCACAGCTAGTTGCTGAAGACGAGGATTCGCTTTTGGGATTTTTTGCTGCCAGATTGTCGGTTCTTAAATTAACACCTCAACTTCATTTGCTCTGTGTTCATTACATTTCTGCAACGTGGCAGTTAGTTGCAGTAACTACCAGAACATTCTCGTCGGATGCTCAGACATCTCAAATGTTGCTCTCTGATGCATTGTCTAACTACTTGCAGTACTAGTCTTCTCATTTCTTTACTTTTAATGTTATGTCTTCTAAACACTTTAGACACAGGCGGTGAATCTGAGCATCAATACGTCGGACATACTGGTTGTGATGCACATACAGAAAACTGGAGGAACCTACCTGGAAGACCATCTGGTAGAGCACACAACCATTCTACCTCGTGTTCGCTGTAGGACTATGCCGAAAGTTGAAAACAGGTGGGTGTCAGATTTGGGGAAACTAATAAACCAGCATAGAGTTACTGTTGGATACACCCATTATGCCGTTGATTTACATAATAGCTCGTTCCTCCGTCGAGTCTTCCTTTTCTTCTAGTGCTAATACTGTGACAGTTGCTGCTACTACTACTTTTTTTTTTTCTGCTCCTCATTCTTTTATCTTTTCGTTTTTGTGCGTCACATTTTAGGGCGATGACAGACGAGGGAAAAGGAGACCAAAAAGGGGAAAAAACGGGGGAAGGGTCTCTTGAGTGAAAGGATTTAGGCCCTCATGGCTAGTGTTGTCGCGTGGGTGTGCAGGTCAGGATATTTTTTCCTGGAAGGAAATAAAAATCAATAACTTTACCGAGTCTTTGACCCTTTAACCAGCCACTCCTCTCCGCATAAGTCAACTGCTAAAATATATAAGTACTACTATGTGGTGGTCTATGCAAAACCTAAATTATCGAACTCCTAATAACGATAGTCCGAACACATCTGAGTTAGAATGTTGTATGCTGAAAGCGGATGAATCAATACAGGGGGTTTTAAAGTAAGTTTTATGAGCTTAAATGTCGATACAAAGGTTGTAAGAAATGATCAGTTATCAGTGCACAACATGAGCCGTAAATATAGGGTGAGGTAAACCGTTAGGTAATCAACATTCCTCTGTTTATTTTTCTCCCTTTCTTCTTCCTTCTTCTTCCCCTGCTCATACTCTTTTTCGTCCTCATCCTTATCCTTCTCTCCATTATTTCTCTTCACCTTCTTTTATTTCCACTTTCTTTCTTCTTCATCTTCTTTTTCTTCATATTCATTTTCTGCATCTTCTTTTTCTTTATCTCTTGTTCCTTCAACTTGTTTTTTTTTCATCTTCTTTTTCTTTATCTTCTTCTTCCTTTTCTTTTTCTTCCTTTTCTCTTTCTTGCTTTCTCTCTTTGTTTCTTTGCTTCTGTCCTTCTTCTTCGTCTTCTTCTTCTCTATCATTTTGTTTCTTATCACTCCTCTCATTATGTTTCGTCCATATTTGTCCATTAACTTCGGCTTTGTGTTTTTTCTGCTTTCTGTTTATCCACTGGCTTATCCTACTCCTCTTCTCTTCTTCTCTGTGGTAACCACTGGAACTGGAACTCTACGCTTTATGCTGAGGATGGGTATGGTGTGTGCTGATGGGAGTGTCCCGAGTGCTCGGATGTCGATTTTTAATTCAACATTCCTCTTCATGATGAATAGAGGATTTGTTTTCTTTCTCTTCTTTTTATCACCTATTCGAGCTAGACAGATACTATATGTATAAACAAATCCTATTCTTTGCCAGCAGCACCTAACGTGGCTCAGTATCATCAACTGTTTCTATATCATCATCAGGTACCTTGCCCACTGCATGTGTTTATTATTATTTGTAAAAAAGAAACGAGCAGACAATCGCCAACGAGTTCAGTTGAGTTGAGTCAAGAAATGACATCACAGCATTCGGAGCATTCCCATGCATGTTTTGTCCCTATATTCATCAGCCAGCGCAGAGTTCCAATACTGATGTTACCGATCAGAATCTGGTTTTTAGTCTGTCTTGCGTTTCCTCTGAGTGTAGTGAGACGGTCAGACCCTCTGGTGACACCCAGGTGCCTCATTCTCTCCAGGCCAAACACGTACATTTATACTATAATAATCGTGTTTCTTCACTAATTCTGTTGCTTGTTCCCAAAAGGCCTTGACCACATCTGCCTTGTTATATATTAATTCACCACCTAGTGGTGCAGATCCAGAGAATCTGTCTGTCTGTTCATTATCCACTACGCCGGCATAGCCTGGAGAAAAGATCCAAAATATGCTCACTACAAGTGACCTTCCCAGTGAAGCTTGCAGCTCTGCTCAAAGCATTCCTGTCTTCACCTTTATCAACATGCCTATAGAGTCTGTTACAACTACTACATGTGTATGCATCTTGTTCTCTAGTCATCGGAGAGCTGCAATTACCGCCTCCACCTCCATTCTCATGCTAGATGTTGTACAACAATTGCAGTAGGGAATTAAAGTGATGAAGACAGCGAATATATCCAAAGGGGAAATAATACGGACGATGGTAAGAGAGGCAAAAGAGCTTAACGGGATTCCATTATTGATATGGAAGGAATTGCACACACAAAAAAAAAAAGGTAAAGTCGGGAGATGTGAACTAGTGTCATTGCACACGGTTAAAAACCATAAGTGCTCGCCACCAGCTGATAAGAAACTGTCCGCCTGTGTCGCCGTCCGCAAGCAACTGCGTAGCTACAGCGACGTTCCTCCATTCACCCCAGAGTATCAACTCGAGTAGCCAGTTCCTAGAAGCTAGATGAACCCCGGGAACCGCCCGGAATGGAATGGGCGAACAGACTGCAAACCCTATGTGGCATTTAACAGTACACTAGGAAAATGATAATGGTGGTATTTAATCAGGTTCTTAAATGCTGCTGTTACCTGTGACAATTACAGTCAAGTTTGGGTAAGTAGAAGTCGCAGGAACCTAAGCAAATGCTTCCACTTATCAGGATTTCTACTTATCCAGACAGCACACACAATAGAGCAAATTGTCGGGACTAAGCTGGTCATGTCGACTTAATTAACAGAAATTCGCCTTATCCGAGTTCGACTTGAGTGGACTGGGCTGTAGTATAAATTTACGTATTTGTGTTTCTTGGTGTTTAAAAACAGAAAAATGTGCGAATGTTTAAACAAGCACGGCCAAGACTGGATGGTCAACAGACACTGCAATGGTTGGATATGTGGATTGCATCCAGGATTCATGGAGCTGAGATCGTGTGTGGATCTATGGTTCTCCAGCCAAGTCAACGAAAACAGAACCCGAAAGTAGGTTTGGTTGTCTCGGAAATAGTTAAATCATAAAGAATTCAAACAATGTGCAGTTAGACGGTTATAGTTTATAAACAAACCTGTCCTCTTACCTAGCCCAAGCACTAAATGCGGGTCACCTAGGGGCTAGCACTTACGGCCCCCTATTCTTATTGGAACACTGAAGGCCTTCAATTTTTAAGAAAGCCAAACCCCCCACCCCCTCCCCCAAGTATAGAAGTTTACTTTCTAGGTGAGGCCTTCCCCCTTCCCCCCCCCCCCCCCCCCCCCGAGTTGAGTTGATTCAAGGACCGACATCACAGCCCTCGGAGCATTCCTATAAGCGCTCCGTCCACATCTTCAGCAGCCAATGAAGAGTTCCGATATCAATTGTGCCAGTAACATTCTCATTAAACGTCCTCCGATGAATCAGTTAATAAGCTGGCTTTACAGAACATGACCCTGATCCTCGTCATGCCACACTTGAAGGTCTCTCCTTCTCTAGCGAACTCTACAGGCCTCTGTGCTCTTATGCCCAATGCATCTTCAATGTCCTGTTCTTGACCCGCTGTCCCAATATGGGACGCAGTTTTTCGTTATTTTAAAGCTTCACTCTGGCTGTTGTCGCGGTCCCTAATTTAATCTAACGGCTGAAAAGCCTTTCTAGGACTTGCGCCCCGGTGATTCTCATCCGAAGGGTGGCACTTTGTGTCACCTGGTGTTTATCGCTCATTGTGCGGTCCCGGTGGGTTCGAACTTCATACATTCATTGTCCTGTACCCCCGCGAAAAGAGTAGCCTAACGGCGTGGCCCGGGAAAAATTTACCCAAAGTATTTAAAATATATTGTTATTCTTATTTTCCATTACATATATATTATTATTACTATCATCATCCTCATCATCATCATTAAGCGCCAAAACAAGGTTTAGGCCCGTTATAAACGTAAGTCAAATGAAAAGCTACCAATGCCAACTTCAACATGACAGTTTTACACCAGTTTACTCAAGCACCAGTTCTGAATTGCCCTCGACGATCCTATAAAAACAGCCATCGTGAGCTGAATTATGCATTTTGAAACATCCACGACCTTCAGAACGGAAGCCAAGCGACTTGACCACTTTATAATGGAGACTCCCCAATGATGATAATGATGATGAATTACTAATATGTTCTGTGATTAAATCCGTATTTCTGCAGTTACTTCTTCGTGACGATGATCAGGGATCCAGTGGCCCGGTTTATCAGCGAGTGGCTTCATGTTAGGCGAGGATCCACCTGGAAAGAGAGCAGGCTCTACTGTGATGGGAGGGACGCAACGATGCAAGAGGTGCCTTTCTGCTTCAAGTATGGATCGTGGAAGCACGTCAGCTTCGAGAACTTCGTGAATTGCTCGTAAGTATGAACTGTTGGTTTAGCTCTATCAATACGCCCGGCTCTCTAGCGTAGTTGGCTAAGCCGGATTGCGCGGAGACTGGGTGACGAACTCCTTGTGGTCCGGGTTCAATCCCGGGGGTAGGCAGGAAAACCACATTTTCTCAAAGATTTACGGTATTTACAATGGAATCAAGACCGAAAGGTTTCGATATCCCTAATACCGAGCTTAAGGGTTAACAACTCATGGCTTCTGGATACTAAAACAAACAGCTCTGTCAATACCAAGAAAAGACAAGGTCTGAAATGGCGATATCCGGCAGGAAAAACATTGGGACGAAACCTGTGTTCAATTACATTAAGAGACTATAGGTCAAGTGGTTTGGACATGTGTCAAGACTGCCGCTAGACAATGTAACACAGAGAGCCCTGTCACTTAGACATAATAGAAGCAAAACCATGAGTCGACCATGCAAACTATGGATAGATGGAATTTCCGAGGCTTTAAATACCAGCGTCTATGTGGCACTTACCAAGGATCTCACCGATGCCTCTTTAAAACCTGGGGCTGAATGCCAATTTCCTCTTAAGCCTTAGGCGGCGCATGGAGCAGAGGTCATAGCTCTCTATGTCTGGCGGTTCGTTGACACCTGCTTCAGGTCGTGGATGTTCAAAAGGCCTATGGATGAGCATTCCCTGATGATGATTCTACGTAAAATCTATCTCTGTCTTCCCTGTTTTCTTGTCCCTTCCGGTGTCCATATGAGGGCTTGATGGGGGAGTCTTGCCCTATACATTCTAAGTGCATGACCGATACAGTTTCAGCGGCGTTTTCTTATTTAAAAAAAATAGCAATACAAGCCTAGAAAAGAAGAAGAAATACCAAACAACGCAAAAAAAATTTTTAAAGGGGAGGGGGGTAGGGTGGGGGGGGGGGGGGGGGTGGGGGGCTGAAAATTTTTTTTCCATCGAACACCGGCTGTGAATTCCAGTGGAAGGTCAGGTAATCGTCCGCTTGGACTTTTGGCTTTCACCTGGACCTGATTTTTGCGTGTACAACCGTTTTTCATTTCCCTGCCTCATGGGCAGCTGTACGCCGACTTCGAAGGAAGACGTCAGGCCTATTTATAGGGTGACTGTGGCCATTGTTTTGTGTGGGTCGAGACGTTGCCTAATTTGTGTGGTGTCCACATTGTCTCCTTTGCCGCCGGTATTGCCCCCGGAGTACCCCTTTGGGTCAGCCCCCTGTGGAGCAGTTAGCCCTCAAGGGAAGGCAGGGGCAGATCATGGGCATTCCCTGCCATCCAAGGAGGCATCCATGTATGCAGAGCCGGCACATGGCGCTCTGGTTCTGGGCTCACCCAAGGAATCGTCACGTCCTGCACATGCCTGCTTAACCTCACAACCGTATCAGGCCTCCCGCTCGACAGGGATTGCGCCCTCTGGAAGTCAGCGGGGAGCAGCCCGTGGGTTTTGGACTTTTGTGACCACACAGATAGGTACATTCTTTTTTCTTCGCATGTTAGATTTCTTTGACGAGCCGTTAGCCCGACAGAGTTTTACATCCTGCTCCAGGCATATCGTATCAGTTTTGTCCCAACACTCGGGCGAGTGGGGTCTTTGGGTGTGGACATTCGGTCTTTTTCAGTTTAATACAAATTTTGAGGGCAGATTTTGATCCGTATGATCTAGTTTTGTCGGACATTTAGGCTTAGCCATCCGATGGATGGTTGCTGTTATGGTGTACCGCAGCGCGGTGACGACGACACTGAGGGTTAACCAAGGATGTACATGAATGGCCAGCCTATGGATGGTTGCTGTTGTGGTGTACCCCAGCGCGGTGACGACGACACTGAGGGTTACCCGAGGATGTGCATGAATGGCCAGCCTATGGATGGTTGCTGTTGTAGTGTACCCTAGCGCGGTGACGACGACACTGAGGGTTAACAGAGGATGTGCAGTGAACAATGTTCTCTTTACTCCGCAGTCTTTTAACCAAGGATTGTAATTTTGGCTGTACGTTTGGCAGACCTACTCATGTTCCTAATGAGTTATAATAACATTTTTCACCCAAGCGTTTGGGGGCGGGCTGATGAGAGCCACAAGGACACATCACCTCTGGGGGCCGCCAAACTCCGAGATCCCCTGACAGCTCTGTTAATGCTCATTTGAGACATTATCCGTGGCGCACGACGAGGACGTGCTGCCGGGGTCTTGCGTGAGGTTCCGTACAACCAGGATATTAAAGGACTGGCGCCCGAGTGACGTACGGAGTATCTCCTTATACACATCATGTTGGACTTAACTTCCCCTCACGCCTGTGACATAAATCACCGCTGAAAATCACTCACACGCACTGGTCAACGTATTTGTACATATCTCATTGCATCCAGTCTTACTGAAGTAATACTTTAACACCATCAGGACTGAAGTGCCAACACAGTGTCATCTAAACTCCAAGGGGAATGAACTGCCCTCAGTTTTATTTCTAACCCCCTAGTTATGGCCCATGGTATTCCACAGGCGGTATTTATTCCCGCAGCCGACGACACGCGTAGGCATTCATTTTAGAGAAACCACCGACCCGGCTGCTTCGGGATACCAGCTAAATGATTTTGTGTATCTGTGTAGTAGTGTTTGATTTGTATGTGCTGATGAAGGCTCCATAGCCGCTGTGTTCACGTCTTGTTTGTATTTGTTATATTGTGAAGCCTGCTAATAGACTTTTCGTTCGGTTTTATATCTTTTCTAATACAACAAATATTTGTCCTACAGTGTGCTCTATATTTGATCTGATCCAGAAGTGTGTCCTTTCTGGGCTGAATCTAAAGGTTTACCATACCATCTTGAAATTTGAAAGATCTCAGCCTGGATAGAGAACCAACAAGGCTGATATCCCGGTATCCCAAATACCTCCAAAGAAATTATCGTTAGGGTACCTGTAACGACTGCACTAACCAGGTGTAAGTTGCAGTTATAAAAGTAAACAACATTTCAATTCTGACTTTTTCTTGAAAGTCAGTATGCATCTGCCTGAGAAATGGGTGGGAAACCAACAGTCTGCACTTAAATTAGTCAGATCATAAGTTCTGGAACAAGCTCAAATACGCACAAGTCTACGAATAACCAAAATCTGTCCGAAGGAGTTTTTCCAGTTTTAACTGTATTCTGACCGATTTGCTGCGGTTTATCATCATCATGTGCACTCTAAACTGCTTCCTAATTTGTTTACTGACATTACAAGATTCGCCTCCATACAAAAGAACAGGTTCTTGCTACTGACCCCTCAGGGCTGGAATCTAGCATGTCATCCAAAAGAAAACTGCGGCATACTGAGCTCTTGCCAGTCCCCGGCGGTGGTGATTTTCCTTGGGTGTTCATAGATTAGCACTCTCTTTGCTGCGGTTACAGTTTTATATATAATTCACATAAACCAAAGTAAAAAAATAATCTCACTTCCTAGCACTAACAGTTTGTGCTTTTCACCTCTGCAGAAGTAACACGGCGTTCAACAGACAGACACGAATGCTGGCTAACCTCAGCCTGTCTGACTGCTACACACTGCATTCCAACAAAACACAACAAGAACGAGAAGAAATCATGCTTCAGAGCGCCAAAGACAATCTGGCAACATACTTCGCGTTTTTTGGAATCACGGAGAACATGAAAGATAGTCAAAGTTTGTTTGAAAAAAAATTTAACGGTCTCAAATTTACCAAACAGATGGTCAACAAAAGATCCCGTTCGGCAAATTAT
>CAJHNH020002143.1:0-22500 GCA_905116865.2 Candidula unifasciata
CGTGAATATCTTGTCATTGACAGACTAGTACTTGTGACTTCAAGGGCCGCTCAGCATCTGTGCTGGCGTAGAGCGATTGCTGTAAAATTGTGTTAACTTCTTTCTGTACACTGTTCTATGTCTGGCGTGTGTTTAGTTTTAGTAACCCCATGCACGTAACTTTGTTTTTGATTATTTGAAAAAGTGGCGTAGAGCATAACACTCTTGTTGTAAGGTAGTCGTGTGTTCGAGTCCCGTTGATGGGGATGTCCAAAATTATTCCGGACTAAACTTGGGTTCAAGGAATTCCTCTTTAAAGTAAAAGGCCACAACTCTTCTTCCTAAATCGACACTTCTTCTTTTGTCGCCCTACTGATACCAAGTTGTAGCCCAGTGCCGTGTTTTCTGTATTTGTCTTGCGCTTGTCAGGAGGTTTGGGTGGTGGATTTATTCATCTTTCTGTAGGTTTTAGCTACACCATTTATCTGTCTCTTTCTTTGGCTTCTCCTTACTTTCCCCACAAATGTTCAGCAGTTGAAGATCGTCTGTTCATTTTAGTGTGTCTGCCTTCTCGCTAGACAGGCATTTAATTATATTTCTCTCAGTATAAATCAGTAAAAAGTAAGTGAAAGACCCTTTTCCACGCCTTTAGGCGTATAGGGCACATAGGGCTAGACCTATATATGTATAGACCAATCAGCACAAGATGGGTGATTTGGTCAGCATCACGCCGACCGCCTTTAATTCCCAGGACTGCATCCGGTACCCACTCAAGGCTAGGTCGACCTTGAAGCCAAGGTCATTTTTGACAAAAGTCCGGCTCCGCCAGGGAGCGAACCCTCGACCTTCCGATCCGCGGCGAGCGTCTAGCCGCTCAGCGATGGCGACTACCAGTATAGTTCAGACAAGCTCTTATTCCAAATTTCTTTCTCATGCTGATATTCATTGCCCTGTCACTTCTTGTTTTGTTAGAGAACTGACGGAGACATCGCATTTCACAGCAAGTTTTTTTTTTTTCTATTCAAATCCCAAATTTATTATCCATCTTTGGCACTGATATCATAACGTAGGGGTGCAGCTGTTTTCAATCACTTGCTGTTTTGCTGGAAGGGAGAAATTTAAATGTCTACGCAGTGGTTCTAGCTGGTATGTGACAGCATTTGCCTTCTGTATTCTGGCTTCTTTCTCTCCATTGAGTCTACCCTCTTCTGCAAATATAGTTTTCAGATATTTTAATTTTAGTTCTAGTAGTACTATTAACATGAATCTTCGTGTTATTATGTTTCAGATATATTCTCACAACTCCAATTTTCGCGGAGTTTATTTTCATATCATACTATGTGCAGGTTTGATATTAGGAATCAATGTGGTGTAAATCCTGTTCTTGGTGACGTATTAGACACCGAACGTCTGCAAAAAGAAGTTCAATGATTTCTTCCGTGTCTGTACTTGCTTCCTATTTAATGCCATCAATGTAAGTAATGAAGAGCAATGGTGAGAAGACACATCCCTGTCTGACACCTGAGGAGATGGGGAACCAGTCTGTAATTTCTTACGTTGTACTTACTGCGCACTGACTACTTTGGTAAAGACCTATAAGGTTACATAACAGCTGATCTTGAATACCATAATCTTCGAGAATTTTCCACTTTTCACATGATAAGTCGATCGAATGCCCTCTCTTGATCTATAAATATAAGACGTTGACTTGTTTCGCATTCAATAGATTGCTCACACATCTGCCTCGTTACAGCTCTTTCCCTTCCTGAAAACGAATTGTGGTGCTTTATTAATATCCTACCCCTAGATGACGTCACAGGAAGTCCAACATTTTAGAGGGTGGTAAGATGGGGTTTCCCGGCTTTCTGATGCTTTTAACGACCCCAAAACATCTAGAACTGGCCCAAACCCCAACCCACCTACGCCCCACGAGAGAGGGCAGCCTAGGTCCCACAACTGCATGCAGCCTATCTACCACACCCTAAAATATAAGCCTGTCCTGTTACCTGTGGATTTCTCCTGTTTGGGGTAGGATATTATTAAAGCACCCAAACTGTCTTTTACTTAACTGCGGTTCTAGTATTGGCCCAGCTTTTGATACCAGTATTTTTACAAACACTATGGCTCAAGATGGAGATGCTCCAAACCCACACAGAGAGTATAATGTGTGAAGATGTCCATGTTATCCTGAATATTTTCAAACTTTATCTTCCCTCCAAGTCGACCCAGCATTAAATGGATACTAGATTGTGTCCTTGGAAATAAAGGCGGCCGTTGTGAACGAGTACCGACTTATCAATACAAATATGGGCCCCAGCATCATATGCTACACGGTGGATTGGGTTTTAAAAAAAAAAACCCATAGAAAATGGCATACTATTGGGAAATAGGGGCAGGGACAAACTAGCACGAAGATGGGCTCAGTAAATAAGTGACCCCTTGGGTAGGAAAGTTTGTGAGGCGGGAGAGCTGGAGAGTAATCGAGTTTCTTTCAGGCAGACCGTGATGAGAGCGACGTTCTGCAAAGAAAAAGGCTACTTTATGATGATGAACAACATTATGCGTGATGTCCACTAGGGTAAATAGGGTCCTTTCACGTCATCACGGGATCACATAGACCACTTCTTCAGAGCCCGTGACATCGGGGTTCCTTACCTGTACAAGAGGATGGCTGAACTGGGTGTCTGGGATCTACCTTGTTGGTCTGCCATCCAGACTGAGACTCACCAGTCACAGGATGGTCTGGTAAACCTTTAGGTAGTGGACCATAGTGGACAAACTGATCGGTCAGTCTTCTTTGCTGTAGCCAATTTTCGATGAGAAGATCCCTTGGTGATCTTGATTATGTTAATAAAGGATATGGTCCTGTTTACCGTCAACCACAAATCGGGATTAAATCTCTCTGTCCCAGCCAAAGTAGAGCGTGTTTAGCTATAATCAGTGTGTTTCAAACAACGAACTGTGTGTAATTATATATCTTACATTTGGTTTGAGCATGAAAAGAAATCTGGCTGGATATTCTAACACAGAGTACATTATATGTTGTCTCTTTGAAAGTAACACAATCGTTGTCTCTCCACAGTGTCTGTTATCTCCTTAAGTATTTAAAACAAAATCTTCAGGTACTGAAAGAGTTCAAATGCTAGACCCCCTTTTTTTAAAATAGACTAGTCAGCCTTTGTTAGGTCATGTTGTCAACATCACGTCGGTAACCGTTACTTTCAGGACACTTCCTGGCGCCCATCTAAGGCTGGGTGGCGACATGGGCACTACGATCAGCTATACAAATAATAAAAAATGCACCCTATTTTGAATGTGACAAATTTCCTTGCACCCAAGATTATTAGGCCTTGATTTGTCCCATCTCCATCTTTAAGAGGGTCGATCCCTGCTTTCTCTTTTTCTTTCCAGGAATCTCATCTTTCATTCATGTTCAGTTTTTTTTCCCCCTTCACACTGTAACCGGGTTGTAGCCGTGTTGCAGCTTCCTGTATTTGTTGTGTGCTTGTCGGGTAGCTTGGGTGAGTGTTGTTAATCTTTCTTTTCCAGATTCATCCACATCGTTTATCCATTTGTTTCCCGGTCTTCCTGTTGCCTTCTGCTTAGATGTTGTTTCTGTGGGCTAGAAGGGGTGCTCGGGTGCATGGCACTGCAGCCAGCAATATTATGGTTGGTCAAGTTCCCTTTGGGGATGCGAAATGGGAAAGTAAACAGCCTGCCAACGATCAGTACAGAACTAAAGAAAGAAAACTCAAAGAATTTCAGCTTTTTTGGCGTGTAATAAGTAAGTAAACAATAAAGTATCTTCATTTCACGCCATTATCATTATTATATATTATTTTACACACAGTATTGTATACACTTATTGGCACTCTAGGGATCTGTTGTCAACATTAAACCTGCTTCTTTTACTTTCCATATATTTCCTAAACCCATTTTATTGTGTTTAAAAAAAAAAAAAAATCAGTCTTAACAGGAATTCGAGTCATAGACCTGTGAACCGACAGTCGAGCATCTTGATGGCTTTAAATATGGCGTTCAATACACACATTCAATTTTCCCAACGCTTTTTATCATCTAATTATCTTAGATGTTCAGATCTTGTAGAAAAGCCATAGGTTTCATCTCCGTGTTTCATGGTATTCTAAATTGTTATTTGTAACATATTTATTCTTATTATCGGTCCTCCTGTCTGTAGTTTTCAAATTAGAAGGTCACTGTTCACTGCGAAATCTATGGTGCGACCACGACCAACTGCAGCTGACGGGCCGTGCTGCTGACGTCACCGGGTCGGGCTAACGATGCATTAACGCAGCGGTTATCAAACTGGGTGCCGAGCCATCCTTGGGTGTCATAGGCATATGCTAGGGATGCCGCGGTAATAATCAAGAAAAGTCGGCTAAAATTTTTTAAATAATTTAAGATGGTATGTAGATACTTGAAAGTTAAAGTTGTCTTTCCTCGCCACTGTCGAAAATATTTTATTTCTTGTTTAAGAACCGCTGCCGTAACGCATCGTTAGCCCGATCCGCTGAAGTCAGCAGCAGCACGGCCCCTCAGCTGGAGCCGGTCGTGGTGCGACCATATCTTTCATTGTTCCATACAGCTTTGTTTTCATTGGAATGCCTACCCACCAAACCTGCGATCTCTCCACTACATGTAGAGAGCATATTTGTAGCGCATGCTTAGCATCCTGCGGTGCCTGTTCTCAATCTCTTTTTTCTTGTACCTATTCCTGCAGAGTCTGCTGCATCCAGTACGCGATATACATATAATGATATTTTTCCCTCACAGCTGTATTCTGCTATAGGAAACATCCTTATCATCCTCATCCTTATCCAGTGTTGTCGCTCATACTTTACACAGGGCTAGCTATCTAGCCCTTTATTCCGTTATGTCCTCTCTATTATGCCAGTTTCTGTAGCATAATTGTTTGAACGCGGTAGGGTACCTTGACCAACGCTCTACCCTCCTCCTTTCTAACCAGGACTTGGGACTGGCATTGGCCGAGTGCTGAAGAAAAATGCATGCTCTCAAAATGTTTACTTTTTATGTTTGCTGGCCCTGTGTTATAGGCTCCTAATTATGTTTAACTTGGGCATTGCCATGGCCATTATCATCTTGTTTCCTATTGAACAGCTCCATTGTTGTTAATTAAGGAGCAAATTGAAACAAACATTTCAATTGTTCGTTTCTCTAACGTTGATTGTATTTCTTAATTACCACGTGCTTTTGTCTGCTGATATAATTTTTGTTTGCATCTTCATATTGTCTTTTGTCAGAAAAGATTAAATGTTTTAATCCTTCTGCACAGGGTCTTATGTTTATCCGACTTCACGAATGGCATTCCTTCATTCCTCTGCGTTCCTCATTGAAGGACGGCTGGTACGATGTGTTGTGGTTTACAGCTAGACTACGATAATTACCCATTTCTGCCCGAAAAATCAGATTTCAGCAATCGGATAATTAGTTGTTATCAAAGACTTCAGAGGGTAAGGGCATTCTGGTCTGTGAACTCTTTCAGTATCAACTAACTCACGTTGCTTGGTTATACTAAAGATAATACAATTTTCTTGAAATCTTTTATCACAGAAGATGGTCTATAAATACTTTATGTAGGAAATATTAATTTAACCGCTTTTGTCATATAGTAAGCAAAGTAAAGGACTGTTTTCCACACTTTCTGGCTTATTGGGCATATAGGACTAAACCTATATTTTACAGAACAATCGGCACTCGGTGGGTGATATAGTCATCATCATACAGACTGCCTTTACTTCCCAGGACTTTGCCTGGTATCCATTTAGGACTGGGTCGACCCGGAAGCCAATATCATTTTTGATAATTAAAAGACAGACTCTGCAAGGGTCGGAAACTACGCTCTTCTGATCTACAGGTGAGAGTCCCGCGGCTTTCCTCTGTCCTGTGGCGTCTCTGATGAGCTCCAATAAATATAATTATATACTGCTTTTTCAAGGAAAAGAAATAACAAGAAAATAGGCCCACATATTACATGCGCGATTTTTCAGTTTGCTTTCAATAAAGGCTCTGTTGCAGACAAAAAAGTACGTTTACGAATTCTTAACGTTGGAATTTTGATAAGCTGTGTCCGCCTCGAATGCTGCAGGTTCCGGGTTCAAGCCCCGGTGATTCTTGGGACCTACTGCTGGCTGCGTAGATTTTTATCATGGTATGGGGCGTCGCAGGTCGACCCAGCCTGAAATGGGTACCAGGATGTATGTCCTGGGGAGGTAAAGACGGCCGGCTTAAAGCTGACCATATTACCCACCTAGAGCCGAATGGTGTGTAAAAATATGGGTGCTCTTCCCATATGCCCGATGTGCCTAAAGGCGTGAATAGGAATCTTTGCCTTGCTTTGCTTTGGAATGTCGATAATGTCTACTCTCGTCCTTAAGCCAGTATACCAGTATTTTAACGCAGCGTTGATGTGATGGACACTTTGCATTGATTACCGGCACCTTATTTTAAGACCCCGTGTGATGACATCTTAAAAAATCTGAGCATCACGGAAGACTGGCTAATAAACAGCATCCTGTCTCGGAAGGTCAAATATTTTGGTCATATCAAGCGCCACGACGGATTGGAAAAAAATATAGCAGAAGGCATGGTACCAGGAAGGAGGGGCACAGGGGCCGGCCAACACAAAGATGGGCACAGGATATAAGTGACTTCTTGAGTATGAAAGTACATGAGGCGGGAGAGCTGGTGAGAAACCGAGTTTCTTTCAGGCAGACCCGGATGAGAGCGACGTTCTGCAAAAGGACCTGCTACATGAAGCTGATGATGATGATGTGGTGAGTATCGACTCCATTGATTCTAGAATAAAAAAGCCCTGATAGTAATACTTTTAATAATAATATAAACAACAAACAAACTTATTAGAATTCGTACATCCAAATACTGAAAAAAAAAAAATCCACTCGAATCACCAGCCTTCTCGCCTTTAGACATTTAGCAAAGGTGTATAAACGAAGACAAAAGTGAACACATTTCACTACAACGATGAAACGCCCACAGCATGTCAGGGGCGTATATACACGTGGGTGTGCGAATAAAAGAAATACAGAGTGTGTTCACACAATGTAACTTATCGTTTCACGAGCTCCATTTGTTAGTTCAGAGGCCCCAAACACGTGCCGCAGATCTTGCATGTTATTGGGCCAACACAGAGCACTGTGCCAATTTATCTCTTAACAACACAGTTGATCACGGCGCCACAGGAGCTTGCTCATATGCGGGTTGGTCCTTGTATATTTGATCAACGCATTTATATACGTCGCGCATGCCTGGACAATGATGGTAGAGTTAGGTTAAATCTACATCAAAGAACAACATGCCCCGGAAGTAAACTTTCATGTTGCATTTTACATTGAACTGTGTTGACTTTTACTTTGTTGCTGCTGTTATATATTGCTACATATTCTTGCGAAGAATAACAGGCCATCTTTTTCTCTTTCTTTTCATATGTTATCATATCATAAGCATCTGCAAATAACAACATATGAAAGGATTGCTTTGGGTTGGTTGTTACATGCACTTCCATTTACTGTTACCTTCGTCTTTATTATTGCTAATATATACGGTGTGTGTATCTGAATGTTGCAGATTCCACCAATTCAGGTCCGTTAATGCAAAGGTTCCGTCGCCCGCTACTGATTTTAATGCTTTGTGCGACACTGCGAGCAATATATTTCATGTGAAATTTTGCTTCTTTCAGTTGTGTCCGCGACGGTTGTGTGTGGTAAACTGCACTAATGATGGAAGGTGTCTGATAATATTTGGAAATGCGTGTACTTGGGCAGTATTGCATGTACAATGCCGGCTTTCGTAACTGACTTCTTGCATTATCATTGAGCTACAATTCTGCCGTGGGACTGTTGGTGTTGGCACATTTGACTGCTGCCATATGTATTATCTTTGCATGTGTGTGTGTGTGTGTGTGTTTTTTTTTTTTTTTTTTGCACTGGCACAGGAAGGGGCCAGTTATGAGGGTGACCCTTGCGTAGTGAATCTGGAACTTCGACTAACGACCAGCGACTTTCGGATGCGCAAACAGCAACCTGGCTCTGAAGTGAACTTTCGGATTGATTTACAATTTGTTGCATTTATTCTCACCCTGTCTTTGTTTCTGTGGCTTTGTCATATGCATCTGCAACATACGCCAGAAGTAAAACTGTGTATTATATTTTATATAGTGAAACGATTGCCAGTAGAACATATTTCAAACCTAAAATTGTTTAGAAATTGTGTTGTTTGAAAGCCGAAATCATTTCCCATATTTCTTCTATCAAAATTACTAATTCATCTCCTGACTCCATATCTTTGTTGGTATAATTTACTTTTATAATACTACGTCAAACGTACAAATTTACAGAAAGCCTATGCAAATTTATAGTCTTATTACCAAATGTACAATGAACAGATAAGTTTTATAAAAAATTTAATCTCTTTAACGGTACGAAATTTATCAGCACTGGCACATAGGTAAAGCGATATCTCTATTGCTAAGAAGCCCTCGGTTTACGAACGGGAAAAATCTGCAAGCCGCTGCTTTTCGTGTGGCTAGTTCGGTCTTAATGCCTCCGTTCCGGTCTATTACAACTCAGGGGTATTTAAACTGGCTGACCTGTTCCAATGCATACTGTCCCGTCAAGATCCGGTGTTTCTTTTCCCTCTTGAGATCACTATGTTTTTAGTCTTGGAGATACAAATGGTCGTCGCTCTCTTCTCAGGCTCTTCCTTCCAGACAAGTCAGTTGGATCGAAGGAGTGCTTCCGATTTAGCTATCAGGACCACATCGTTTGCAAATTCCAACCCCGGTATACAGACTCGCCTCATACTCCAGTATCCTACTGTGTACTTCGTTGTCTTCTCCTTACAGGTCTTGATGACATCATCTATCATAAGAATGATGAGGTAAGGGGAGAGAATATCACCTTGTCTAACACAGCTAGTGGTCCTAAATTCTTCTGACTTTTGGTCTGCTGTTCTTACATAATTTATGCAGCCTTTGTAGAAACTCTGTATTGTGCTGATCAGAGGTGCTTAGATGTTTTCCCCTGCCAAGCAGTCCCAGAGCTTGCTCTAGGGTACCTTATCAAATGCCTTTTCTAGATCTAAAAAAAAACATAGATGCGAGAGACACTTTGACTTTAGCAGATGAAGGGCATAGTACACTTTATTTCTAGATTGTATACTAGATTGTATTTCTTCTCTCAGCAGGCTGGAACAGTTGAAGTTTGCACCCAAGTACTTATATGTTTCCGTTCTTTTGATTTTCATAATATTGACTTGGATGTGACCCGAGTTTATATTCTTTCCTTGTCTAGTTAGTATTCGTACAGAGTAGTAAACATTTAAAAACATTTTTTTTTTTTTTTTTGCATTCTTCAGTCAGTCTGTGGTAACTGATAACTAGGAATGAAAGAATCCTAAGTATTATAGAAAGTAACTAAACTTAGAGATTGTCACTGCCAATTAGTTAATGCATGAAAGCTGCATTAGCTTTCAACAAAACCAATCGTTCCATGTTGTCAGCATTAAGGTCGTGTATACAGAAGGGGGTGTAAGGTATCTACTATTCGTATTCGGCCCGACCGCAACTTTTCGGCCGAATACCGAATAGTCAATAGGTCCGCTATTCGGCCCCGAAGCGAATACGAAGCGAATATTCGGTACAGCCCTAATATTTATATATATATATATATATATATATATATATATATATATATATATATATATATATATATATATATATATATATATATATATATATATATATAATATAGGCAAGTACATCGACTTCATTGCTCAAGTGTACTAAATGGTCCCTTCTGCCCAGACAGAGTCTGGAGGGGTACCGACAATATTGGTGCTTTCTTTTTAGCAGACACCAAATGAAATCACGGGACAGTCTAATATTTTAGAAGGTGGTAAGAGCGGGTTTTTCAGTGTTTTCTGTGCTTCAGAGCGTTTCTTCCAAGGCCAAGGTTTTCGCGTGTTAGCCTAACCCTAACTCTAACCCTAACCCTAACCATAACCACCACCCTCTTTAGAATATATATTCTCCAGTGGGTCGTGCCCTAACCTAACCAAAACTATACGCTTAATCTATCACTCCTCTGAAATTTTAGACTGTCACTTGACCTCTAGATTTCCCTTGTTTGTGGTCGGCTAAAAAGAAAGCACCGAAAATGTCACTCAAAACACAATGCTACGTAGCTCCAGCAACATTCCTTGGGAGGTTTGGAAACACATGCAAGCAAAATGATACTGGGATTGCTGATCTCGTGGATGGTACAGACAGTATCAGACTCACCGCGTCTGCTTCCTACAATTTTAGAAGGGTTCTATGTTGAACCTGATCTCACTTGCAAGTAGGCTAGCTGATTCCCCGTGTCTGGTCCAACCAATCCCGTCTTAACTGTATAATGAGCCCCTGGGCAAACCAGTGTGCTGGGGCCCCTACGACCACCTCTCACAGGAATGCCAATTTTTTTTAAATGGCAAGTCACCTGATATACACAGGTTAGCATGGGGCTCTATCCTTGTGGAGCTCCAGGAGCAAGTGCCCAGTGAGCCCGTGCATTAGGAGGGCATTGGTAATAGGGACAATTTTTTAGGGGAAGAGGGGGGGGGGGTTGGGATTGGGAGGTTATATATCCACTGCCCCCTAACAAGCGTCCTAATTAGGAGTGTTTCCTTCTTAGTTGGAGTGAATGTACCTCAAAGGTGAACCAACAATCTGCATACAAATAAGCCAGATCTGTAAACCAGATAATCATGGAAAACTCAAGTTCTGGAACAAGATCAAAGTCTAGAAGAGGACGAACAACCACAATTTTTCCACTGGAAGTTACAGCTGGTGAACACCAAGGTAAAGAAGATACCGGCTACTGCGCCATGTTACTCTCTGAGTAAAACTGTTATGCAACATAAATTAGACCAACCCACGTTGAAAGGCTTTGCTAGAAAAGGCATTATTATGTAACCTTCAATAAAAGATGCACGGCTGTACGTCACCATATCACGTGGAATACACCGGAACACAAACATCACCTACTCGCCTCTTGCACCTTCATAGACTTAAACTGCAGCACGCGACTGTAGCGACTCGGCGGAAGTAACTCAACCGCCATCACTTTTCACTTGTCCCGCAGCGCCATCTAAAATTTCACACGTGGCGAATTCAAACTGCAGCTCAGCTGAGCAACTTGTGAATACTCGCAGGCTCCTGTCCTTATGATCCTGAGCTTTACACTGTCTATTGTGGCTTTTATTGTGTGTTTTTGTTTGTTTTATGAGTATTTATAATTGTGATTCAGGCATGGGAAGGTGTGTGCGTGAGTAGTCGTTAAACGTGAGCAGAAAGTGTCTAGAAACGGGGAATGGTATCATAAATGTGGTTGAAGAGGATTGTTATATGGATATTCGAGAAAGTGTTCATTGCGGGTCTAACTGAATCTTTAGAACTGTGGTTATAATCAATAATTTTTTTTCTTTCCGTCTTGAAAAAACATGAATCAGCTACAACGGGTTTAGGAGAAACAAAATTATACGACTTGAAAGAATGAGATAGTGGGGGGAAGAGAGAAAGTTTCAAGGTTTTGAACAACGGATCAACATAATGGCACACGGGTAGTAAAGTGCTCCGTTCTTCTTCTAACTCAAGTCTGAGCTAGAAGAAGCTCAGTCCAGTGCACATGCTCTGTAGCACCGGCAAGGATCCTGAAATGTTTAGGGTAGATTTTTAACTCCAAATTTGTCTGGGGCAGCGCCGTTAGGCTACCCTTTTTCGATTTCCAATTGCCAAGGGATTTTTTTACGTGGGCAACAATGCACACGGGTGTCCGATCAGGGGAATTACCAGAAGTCCAAGTCCACGTGAAAAATCCCAGCCCTTAACGGGGATTGAACCCGGAACCTCTAGCACTCGAGGCAGACACCATGCCTCTAGACCACGCAGCCCCGGAAGAGAGAGAGAGAGAGAGAGAGAGAGAGAGAGAGAGAGAGAGAGAGAGAGAGAGAGAGAGAGAGAGAGAGAGTGAGGAAAAGAGAGTTGGTTATTTCGTTAGTTTTTCCTTTTGAGCCTAGGACGGCGAATAGGGCAGAGGTCACAGCTCTTCATGTCTGGCGGTTCGTTGCCACCTGTTGTAGGTCTTGCATGTTTGTTTGGCCCATGGTTGAGCTTTGCCTGAGGAAAGTTCTAGGCAGAGTCTCTCTTGCTCTTTCAGTTTTCTTTTTGTTCGTGTATTTATTTCAGGGCTTGATAGTGATGTCTTCTCTTATCCATTCTAAATGCATGGCCTGTGTATACATTGTTTTGCTTGGTCTTTTTTTTTTTTTTTTTTTGCGTGTTACTTTCAAAAGACTTGAAGTCTTTTGATTGCTTGAGGTATACACGTAAATGCTTTCTTCTTTTTAAATAAGGCTTAAAAAGAAGAACCATCTACTGAGCGAACACTGTGTCGTGTGAGAAACAAGCGCTCTTCTGATTTGAGAGAAGCGTATCTTGTTGGTTTCGGTAACGATTGAATTTTTTTTTAATGTTGTACAGTTTCCACAGTTAGGGTCACCTGTTATGTAATCGTGCTGTTTTAAGGAATATTACATGATGTCACAATCTGTTCCACCATCCGCCTCTCATACAACTGTACAAAAGGGCCAGTAGAGAGTCTGAGCAAAGCTAGCTAAATCTGCGGGGTTATAGTCTGGAGTCAGGGGATCCGAAGTGGTTTAGCGACTAGGCGCTTGCCGGGGGATCCGAAGGTCGTGGGTTCGATTCAGAATAGAGCCGAACTTCTTTCAGAAATGACTTTGGCTCCCAGGTCGAGCCAGCCCTAAATATGGGCAATGTGAAGTCCCAGGAAGTAAAGGCGGCCGCTGTGATGCTAATCACATCACTCACAGAGTGCCGACTATTCTATAAAATATCTATCTAGCTAGATTGGCCCAATTCGCATAAAGAAGTGGAAATGGGTCCTTTACTTTTGTGGGAGCTAAACGTTAATGAAGAAACACAATCAAAAAATATACAAAGAATATAAGAAAATTATGAAATGATGCGTGCTATATGAAATGTGTAATGACAATACTACGTGGACTTTTAGGTTAGTACGTCTAAGTCATCGCTTTGTGCAACAAAGCCTTCCATATGATATCACAACGTCTAGTTTGAGAATGGAGGTGCAGGCAGTCATTGCTGCCTTACGCTGGTCTGAGAATCAGCTGTAAACACATGCAGTGATTGTAACTGACTCATAGAGCATGTTAAGAAAGGCGGAGACAGGCGTGCTCCGTGCAGAGTTGGAAGCATCAATTCAGAGGTCCTGGGTAGTTTGCGTCCTTTGGATATTTTCTCCAGGTAATGCCGGTGTCTTGGGAAATGAGCATGAGGATAGACTTGCCGGCTCTGCACTACTTAATTGTGATTTAATGTGTGACAAGCTAGATATTGTTAGCGCCCTTTTGGAGCGAGTGAACAGTGCAGAGGCACACATAGATCATTACGGTCTGAGGAGAATATCGCTGCGAGGAGTTACCTGGGGATGTGGCTGACGCTCAACACGCAGGGGAAGGGCGAGATGGATATACTATCAGACAATTACTGGCGCCATCGGAATCGGAACTCTTTGCTTGCTGCTGAAAATGGGGACGGAGTGTTTATGTTAGTGTCCTGATTGCATTGATGTCGTTTCTTAATTCAACATTCTACGTCTAGGCCACTCGCAGGCTAGTCGGTGTGGCCACTGATGTTGACGTCCTTTGATCAAGTCTCTCCACTTCGTGGTCTCTGCTCACATGCTTCTTTGGGTAGTCAGTGGGTCTATTCTTCCCCCCCCCCCCCCACAATGGGGCCCCGGAACCCACAAGGGGATCTCCCTACTGTAGAATTAACATCTTGAGTGTGGGAGACAAACAGAAGCAAATCATAGAAACCATCATCAACTGTAGCATCATCTTATTTTTGTCGTTATAGTACATAGAGCTCGATTTTGTAGTAATTTATCCATTGCATTGTATCATGTGCATTTGTTTCAGTGCCATGAATCAAATCTGGTCTAGCACTTTTGACCTCTTTTTTCATCGTTCCTCTCGCTGGTGCTTTCCCAATATCCCCCCCCCCCCTTTTCCAGGAGGACGTCCCAGGACAGTCCAATATTCTCGAGGGTGGTAAGAGCGGGTTTCTCGGCTTTCTGATGCTTTTAACTACCCCAAGACATCTAGAACTGGGCCTAACACCAACCCACCTACGTCCCACGAGAGAGTGCAGCCTAGGTCCCACAACTACATGCAGCCTAGGTCCCACGACTGCATGCAGTCTATCTACCACCCCCTAAAATATTCGACTATCTGGTTTTTTTTTGGGGGGGGGGGGGGGGGGGAGGAGGGAGGAATTGGTATGGAACCGATTGGTGTTGTGTTGTGACGTCCTTGTTTCCTCAGGCAAGACGAGTAGTTAACCAGATGACAACAGACACGATATGAAGACTCTTCCCTGGCAATTGATGAGGGAGATGGAGCTAATGTGAGTTTGTCCTGAACACTGTGACGACGAGCACTTACCAAAATGATCCCTGATGCTTCTTCAGACCATGCATGTCCCGACTGAGATTCAGTCTGATGATGTCCAACCATGTAAAGCCGTTATGTCGTGGCAGGCTACGTGGTAGGTTGGGTCGCTATGATGAAGCACAAACCTTCAGTCAACCCAGCTAGCAGACTGGGGGTCGCCGTGGCGTTGCCTGCTAGACGCCCCCTTGACTTTGACTCCCAGGTCGACCCAGCCTTTAGTGGGTACCAGGCGCAGTCCTGGGAAGTAAAGGCGGCTGGCGTGATGCTGACCACATCACCCACGAAGTTCCGATTAGTCTATAAAAACAAAGGTCTAGCCCTATATTACCAATACTCCCTGTGTGGGTTCCGGGGTCCCGTTATAGGGAAAACTAGAATGGACCCACTGCCTACCCAAAAGCATGTCGTAAGAGTCGACTAAATAGGAACTTCCTTTGAAGTCGGAGTGCATCTACCTGAGAGGCAAGGAACCAGCAGTCTGCATACAAATGATTCAGATCTGTAAAACGGATGCACACGCAACACTCAGGTTCTGGAACAGGACTGCAGTCCAGAAGTGGACGAACAACCAGAACTTTCCACCAGAGTTTACAGCTGGTGAACACGAAGCAGAAGATTACCAATACGACTGAAAGGCGTGGTAAAAGGGCCCTTTCATTTTTGTTTTTAGTTAGCAGACTATGAGTCAAGTCAGCGGTTTCTCTAGTTTCCAGCTTCCGCTAAAGAAATCCTTTGTCGCCCTACAGCTTTCTAGAACCCCGTGGTGTAGTGGCTAGACGCTAGCCTGCGGATCCGAAGGTCGCGGATTCAGTTTTTGATAGGGAAAAAAAAATGAATGTCCTTGGTTCCCCAGGCCGACCCAGCCTTAAATGGGTACTACGTAAAGACCTGGGAGGTAAATGCGGTCGTCGTGATGTTGATTACATCACCCACACAGTGCCGACTGGTCTATTAAAAACGTTGTTCTAGCCAGGCATCCCAATTTGTTAGTTAGTTAATTAATCTTTCCTCTTGTGCCTAGGGTGGTGCAGAGGGCAGCGATCATAGCTTTCCAAGGATGGCGGTTCGTTGCCACCTGCTCTAGGTCTTGGTTGTTTGTTAGGCCCATGGTTGAGCCTTTCCTGATAAAAGTTCTACGCGGGGTCTCTCGTCGTCTAACCCGTTTTCTGTTCCCCAAACAGATAGTCGAATATTTTAGGGGATGGTCGAATATTTTAGCGGATGGTAGATAGGCTGCATGCAGTCGTGGGACCTAGGTTGCATGCAATTGTGGGACGTAGGCTGCACTCTCTCGTGGGACGTAGGTGGGGGGCTTGATGTGGAGTGGGGGTGGGTGTCTGGTCTTATCCATTCTGAGTGCAAGGCCGATGTAGTTCCAGCGACGCTTTCCTATAAAATTGTAAACATTATTATGCTTTGTCTCTTGTCTTAATGGCGTATGTGATCTGAAATCAGTCCATGAAGATTTAGTATTCTGTTCTCAAAACTGACTATTCTTGTTTTCAATCTAGAGCTACCGGTGCTTTCCATCTCTCGCATCCATAATCCCACTAGTGTACGGTTATATTTATGGTCTTGGATAATTGCGCCATATTAATGGCTAAAGTATTCGCCACCAGGCGGCTCTGAAAAGGACTGAATACCAAGAGCCCTTAGAAGCACTCCTGTAGTGTTAACGCGATCCTGTTCCCTCCATTACCACCGACTGTCGACCGACCCACAAGCATCAGTGGACCGATATGCGGCTGGACTGTCATTGATACGACTGAATACATGGGAGAGGTTCTTGTAGCCATCAGCTAACCTCCAGGTCTTGTAAAAGTAAAAGTAAAAACCCCTTTTTCACGCCTTTAATCAAATCGGGTATATGGGAAGAGCACCCATATTTTTACAGATCAATCAGCACTAGGTGGGTAATGTGGTCAGCATTACGCCTGCCGTCTTTGCTTCCCATCGACAGCCATCCTGATACCCATTGTAGGCTGGGTCGACCTGCGTCCCAGATCTTGACCATCGTAAAACCCGGTTTCGCCTTACGATACCAAAACCCACAGAAATCCGGTTTAATTTAAGCTATTCCCTACCATTGTGACCACATATGTTTCTTCCCTCAACAAAAATATCAATTATAATTTGAACTAAACTACCTGGGGGGTGAAGAAATGAGAATGTCTAAACCCGGTGCCGTATCCATTACTTAGCAGTGCTGATAGACTCGACAGCGATTTGCTAATACGCACGAAGACAATAGAAGATGCAGCAGGCACGATCTAGCGATGGAATGATAACACCACAGTGCTATCAGATAGAGGGCTTCGCACCTACAGTCCACAACATCCGTTGCAACAATAACTACACAACAGGAAAGTCACACAGGCTGGCTGATTTAAATATATGCGGGTTGTGAACTCGCCATCGTTTTAAAATGATAATTGTCACACACATATATCAAACGAGGCTCCCTCGCCTAGATGTCTATTTATAATTAGCACACATTGTAAGCAATTATCATGTAAAACACACAGCACATTATACAAGTTAGGTCTAACAACCTTGTGAGGCTGCTGTGTCATGCTCGTACATTAGGAAGCTGTATACAGTTTTTCTCATCTACCAAAGTTAGTTTGATGTGGCGTTAAATTAGTTTGGTATTATATGGATATTCGCATACCAGCATCATGCTTCAAAATCATTGTTATATTGTCTTCTGTTGTCGATTCTTGTCCTAGGAAGAGGAAATGCAACCTGAAAACTGTGTGATAGGGCAGGACAGACTAGGCCCTTCGCCTCGGCAGACAGCTGGTCTAGAAGGGAGGTTATGACAGACGGACATTTAGAGCGCTTCTCTTCTGATCGGTAGCTTTTGCAGTCAGCTGAGTTCTAAACGTATTTGTTGCTTTTCCATTGTAGTGAACAAGTACGGCCCCAGTGGTAAGGAGTGTGGAAAGGAATTGGGGAGGGGGAAAAGGGGAGGGGGGGGGGTCATAATGCGTGGGTAACACATGATCCCTACAATACTGCCCAGGCTTTGTACTATGGACAGGAGGAACATCATTCCTAGCCCTAATTGGGACTATACTCCAGTCATTTGCTTTGTTGATTCCTTACTACACTTGACTGCCCTAACCGAAACCTTCATAAGGTGGTGTCGGAATGAAACAAAAATGAGAAAAAAGGATAACTGCAGTCGATATCAAGAAGCTGAGTTGAATTAAGAACAAATATCACAAAGGTTAGCACATTCCCAACAGCGTCTCGTCCCCATCTTCAGCAGCCAGCGCAGAGTTCCATTTCCGGTTGTACAAACAGGTGTATGAATATAGCCTGCCTTGTCTTATCTCTCAATTTAGAGTTTCGACCAAATTTCCTGGTCTCTCCCGATTGCACTATTCTCTTTAAAAGTACAGATATAGAACCGAACCAAAAGTATTTAAGCAAGGTTAACAATATAACAAACACAAACAAAACCAGAACGTTGCGGCTATGGAGCCTTCATCAGCAGATGCATAAATCAAATAAAATCAAAATTACCCAAAATCACCTTAGCTTAGTATCTCAAAGCGGCCAGGTCGATGTCTTGTCAGTAGACTCTAGAACTATTCTCTTTAGACTTTGATGATTTATTTTTTGCTTCTGCAATGTTTACTCGCTCTCAAGATAAGAAATGATAAGGAAACTATGAGAAGAACGCAGAAACCGGTTGCAGGAGCAGAGAAAGAACATATGCCAATCAACCACTACTGGGTTCGGTGACCATGGCGACACAGAGATGGCTGGTGCGTCGGAGGACGGAGCACAGATGCGATAGGATTTTGATACGGACAAAACCTTGTGGGGAAAACAAGAACAGACCCACTACCTCCCCAACAATCATGTCGTAGGAGCTGACTAACTGGGAGCTTCCTTTGAAGTTGGAGTGCATCTGCCTGAGCGGCTACGAACAACTAGCTGCACACAAGTAGCCTGTAGATCGGATGTATATGCATTCCCTGTGCTCTTTCTAATACATTACATAATTTGATCTTCGTTTCTTTAATGTTTTACATGGTCTTTTCCTTGCTCTGTGTCCATTATACTTCTTCATCATGGCTCTTTTGGGCGGTTGGCACCAGGACATTCTCGTAAGATGGCCAAACCATTGCATCTGTTTTGACTAGTTTACATCATAGTCAATTCAACTTTAATTGTATCTCTTTATGTTACTGTGGCGTTAATGTTTGTGCTACGGGAACAGTAAGCTTCGACACCTTGCGACATTTGCAGCGGGAGACGGAGAATCTGTCGGTAAGCCCGCAGTGCTGCGATATCGACTGCTAAATGATACTTTTCAACATGTAGCAGGTCCTTTGCAGAACGTCGCTCTCATCACAGTCTGCCTGAAAGAAACTCGGTCTCTCGCCAGTTCTACCGCCTCACACTCAAGGAGTCACTTATATCCTGTGCCCATCTTCGTGTCGGTCGACCCCTGCACCTTCTTCCTGGTACCATGCCTTCTGCTATAATTTTTTCCAATCCGTCGTGGTGCTTGATATGGCCAAAATATTTCAGCTTTCGAGAAAGGATGCTGTTTATTAGCCAATCTTCCTTGATGTTCAGATCTCTTAAGATGTCAGTATTTCTCATCTTCTTTATCCAAGATAAAGCACTGTAAGCATGACTAATGTAAAAGCTGATGGTCCCATGACAAGGCAGTGGCGCATCAGGCTTGTAAGGCTACACACATATTTTTATAGACCCCTTCGTTGAGGGGGTGGGTGGAGGAGGGGGGGAAGGTTAACATCACGCCAACCGCCTTTACTTCCCACCACTTCACTTGTTACCTTTTAAAGACTGGCTTAACCTAGGAGCCAAATTTTTTTAAAATAAAATTCCAACACCATGCGGATTTGAACTCACAAGCTTCGGATGTGCAGGCGAGCGTCTAGCTGCTACACTTGGGCAGCTCCACTGTTACCATAAAGATGGTTAAAATATAGTTCTTAAAGACTCTAACATCAACAGGTTAGGGGGGGGGAGGGATTATTTAAACAATAACAAAGTACTGCAAGAGATGACACTGAATTAGCAGTTAGAAAGTCGAAATCTGCTTCTTCTTCTTCGCTTTCACCGGCTGTAAACTGTGGTGGAAAGTTCTGGTTGTTCGTCCACTTCGAGACATAAGTCCTGTCCCAGAACCTGTGTGTTGCGTGCACATCCGTTTTATGGATCTGATTTATTTGTATGCATTTTGTTGGTTCCTTGTTTCTCTTGCAGATGCACCCCGACTGCGAAGGAAGCTCCCAATTAGTCAATTCTTTTACGACATGCTTGATGGGGAGGCACGGGGTCTTTTCTTGTTTTCTCCTCATGGGGACCCCGGAACCCACACGTATATAATGGGAAGTAAGTCTCTAGAGATGTAGGTGATAGCAGAAAACAGAAATAGCCGTGTATCCTTTATAGCAACGGTTCTCACACTTTTTTCACCGAGGCACCCTTGTCGAACAAACATATTTCATTGCACACCTCTCTCTTAAAGCGGTTTGAATACCTAGGAAAAGAAGAATGAGAATTCAGTGCAGATTTAATGTTTAGTTGTCTTTAGTGCGAATAATGAAACTGTTTGGGTGAAGTTTTCATTATTTCCTTTACGTTTATGGGAAGTTTAGTTAATGTAACCCTCAAATCACTAGACCCAGAAAATTAGCAACTGTTTTTTTTTACGTAAACGTACGTTGAGAATGAACTGACGCTGCGCCAATAGCATTGTCTTCTAAATACACGTGCATCCAGAACTCTTATTGCCTTTCTAAAAGGTATTTCTGTTTTAAACTGCTGTCTTAGCCCGGCTCTCTAGCGTAGTTGGCTAAACCGGATTGCGCGGTGAGCGGGTGACGAACTCCTTGTGGTCAGGGTTCAATCCCGGGGGTAGGCAGAAAAACCACATTTTCTCCCAGATTTACATAACATCACGGCATATGAAGCGACTGAGCGCGCCCTGGCTCGGTTGCCGATCATCTGATAGACTGCGACGCCTAGCGGCACAAGCAGATTTTGACAAAAGAAGAAGACAATGGAATCAGGGCTGAAAGGTTGCGATATCCATAATACCGAGCCTAATGGGTTAACAACTCATGGCTTCTGGATACTAAAACAAACAAACAAACAAACAAACTGGTGTCTTCGCTGATCTCAAGCAGATTGTTAAACATTCTTGATTACTGCCACGGCACCTTTGGCATACGTTCGCGTCACACCTGGATGACGCAGCGCCCAATTGGAGAACCGCTGCTTTATAGAACGTTTTAGAACTAACCACGGTAATTTTTTGTTTTGTTTTTGTGGCTATTCATGATTTAACGTTCAGTAGTCTGCGAAGTATTAAAAACAATTGTAATGAAGACGTCTGAAAGAGACAATCTACATTCTTTGGTTGTGTGATGCGAAGGAGAAAACTGGGAAGTTTTGTTACAGTAGGAAAGTTGGAGGGTAGAAGAGGCAGAAGGAGACCAAGAGAACATATGCTGGATAGCTTAACATCATGGCATGGAGGATCATCTGAGTCAAGAGTTCGTTGAAAGTACACGAGACAGAAGGTTGTGGATAAGGGACATGACTTCCAGGGCCACACGGTGAGGACTTTGAGAAGAAATCTGTCGTTACCATTAAACGGTCGGCGCTCCATGTTTGAAACCACGCCCATCCGTATATTTATATCTTAAGATGGCCGTGATTTAAACCAACATAGATGGTCTGCTGCCAAATCTCCCGCACATAGGATCGAATCCCGCCCATCGGAATTGCAAAGCGGGTTCATATACAGAAAAACAGATGATATTACATGGAAACAAAACCAAACAAATACAGGGATGGCGATCGGAATGGACACGAGACGAAAGGTCCTGACATAAATAAAAGAGACAAGTGAAATAAATATTTGTGTTGCATTATGTGACTCTTATAAAAACCCTACTGGAGAGGGTAGGGTGGGAGATTGAAGGTAAGCGAGCAAGAGGGAGACAGTGATACAAGTAGGAAGAAAACAGAAGAGACGGGTGAACAGAATTATCTGTGAGTTTACAACCAAGAAAAACTGAGGTGTTTTATCGGTTTATGGTTTATGGATTAACATCATGACACACGGGTGTAACACATAAGCGATCCGTTCTACTCCAAACTCAAGCCTGAGTCTGAAGAATCTGTGCGCAATGCACAAACTCCGTTGTACCGGCGAGGATCCTAAAATACTTTGGGTAGATATTCAGCTAAAAATTTGGCCGGGTAGCGCCATTAGGCTACTCTTTTTTCGATTTCCAACTACCTAAGGATTTTTTTACAGCAATACACACAGGCGTCCGATCTTACTACTCAGAGACTAGGGGAAGTGACTAGAAGTCCACGTGAACAAATCCCAGCCTGCACACGGGTTTGATCCAGGGACTCCAGCACTCGAGGTGGATGCCGTACCTGGAGACCACTCAGCCCCGGATAAAAATGTTTTGTGCATATCAAGCGCTATGGTGGTCATGAGAGAAAAGTTCCTGGGGGTGGTGGTGGGGTGCAATTTGGGGAACCTGAGGCAGAGCCAAACCTCGGCGGATGTGGATAATACAGGACACTGAAGGTGGACTTGCCATGAAAGCACACAGGGCTGGAGAAGTGGCTAAAGAAAGAGTGCCGTGACGAGAGCTACATTCTTTAAAGGACATGCTAATTAATTAATCGATTGACTTTTTAGAACCAAGACAGGAGACAGAGAGTGTTGGAGATCCATTACAAGCACGTGCTTTCTGGGAGGGGATATGGAGACAGAGACAGGAAGAAGGAAAGGGAGACATAAAGAGAAACAGATCCAAGAGATAGCGGGAGAGGGAGACACAGAAAGAAAGAAAGAAAGAAAGAAAGAAAGAAAGAAAGAAAGAAAGAAAGAAAGAAAGAAAGAAAGAA